>JANAVB010042654.1:0-285194 GCA_029216955.1 Iris pallida | reverse complement strand
TAATTAAAAGATAGACTTATTTTTAATCTAAACTCATGTGTTGATCAGAATTAATTTATAAATACAAGTTATTTGGACTTTGACCCAACATTTGGCCAGTATCCACAATGCAGGACAACAGGCAAGTACACTTTCTGATCTGCTTCCAATTTTGATAGTTTTGTTCAGTTTATATTATACATATGATCGTTTGCTTGATGACACAATGGACACACGAGTTGGTATCATGAACCCTCATTTATTATACTCTTGTTTTAGCTTCTTTCGTAGTCCGTGACTTGTTTGGGTTCATGTGTACTGGTCGGGAGGGGAAAATATCTTAGTAGACATGTGAACTTCCCATTCTATCTTCCGTGTCTTTCATGGAGAATAGTAGTCACACACGACACGTACAGGATACCGGATTTACCCCCTAGCCGTTCACATGTCGAAACAGATATTTCAATACACTTAGATAGATTGCCTTTTATTATTTCCTTACATTTCACCACTTACCATGTCACTATGCTTTTACGTTCTTTCTAGTTGACATATCATATTCTGCGATTTATACTTTTATTCTAGATATACCATGTCATCAGCTTACTTTTCTGGTTTCTTCTACATATGTTATATTCATGTGCTGTCGACTTTATTATGTTGCGGATAACTTTCAGTTTATGTGCTTGTTCCATTCCTGACTGGAAAACTAATATTTTAGGTGATGAGTTAGAGGATTTCTGTACCACATATTATGAGCACATGTAGATCCAGATTTTGGTGCACAGGACGAGCTGGAGGCTGCTTATGCGGAGTTGCCTGCTACAGATGGCTTTTAGTAGAATTGCTTAGTATTTTTACAGATTGATTTAGCTGAGACTCTTAGATGCTATTCCTATTTTGAGACTCATGAGTTGATTGGTGGATGTTCTCTAGTACATTATTTTTTTTTGGAGACTGTTATTTAGTAAATTTTGATCGACATTGGAGTTTTGTCAGATAATTTATTATCCATCTCTCCAAACTATTTTATAGAATTCATCTTGTTTGATCTTATCTGTTGATTTGGTTTGCATTGTGCAAATGAGTATAAACTGCGTGGTTGTATTTATAAATGTGGAGATGACTAGACAGCGTACTACCGCCGACTCTGCAACGTAGGCTGGACGTACCCACAGCTCACGCCCAAATACTGGGTACAGGTCGTGACAGGATGGGTTCGATTTCGGAAATGGAGAAGTGCGGAGAGAGGAAATATAAGTTTGGGAAGGTGGTGACGCTCTGTGGATTTCTCTTTTGGAGAAGAAAAAGTTTCTGAGATATTACGCAAAGGGGGAGGGAGGGGATTACGTGGGGTTGGATCCGCGGAAGGTACGGATCTGAGCGGGGGAAATAGGATGGAATGGGTAGTGGGGTGGAATGGGTAGGCCTAGTTAATAGGCTTGTGTAACTCCTCTTTCCGGATTTCTAATTTTATATTTTATTTTAGAGAATATGTTGTTATTATGGAGGAATTGTCAAACTATTTTCATATGATTTTATTTTATAAGCGATATTGGCATTGCAGATTATTTCAGAGGATTATTTGGAAGTATTATTATTGTTTACAAAATATTAAGATAGCTTTGGATAAATATATTGTAATATTATTAATAATAATTACTATTAATTCTAAATCATTATAGATTAAATTTAGAATTTATTAGCAGTTATTTGGTCTACTTTTGGATTTATGAAAACATACTTTATTGATTTATTATTATCAATTACGTTTAAAAGTGAATTTATAGAAGCTATTTTAAATAGTATTTGATAAGATTGAATGTAGGAATAAAATAGGCCAACATTGAATATATGAAAAAGTATTATTATGATTGAGGTCTACAGATTTTGGCCGATTCAGAATTACCTTTAACTTCTTTTTATAATGAGATTGAACTATTATGGTTATCAAATAGTCTACTTGGATTTGGTTAAAGATTAAATTTGAATATTGGAAGAGATATGAATCTTATCAGTTTAGGAGTTTTCTCATCTTTTCAGGGAGGCTTCCAATTATTTCATTCGGTAATCTCAAACTAACCC
This sequence comes from Iris pallida, assembly GCA_029216955.1. Taxonomy (NCBI): domain Eukaryota; kingdom Viridiplantae; phylum Streptophyta; class Magnoliopsida; order Asparagales; family Iridaceae; genus Iris; species Iris pallida. Next base: position 283,130 of record JANAVB010042654.1, on the reverse strand, counting down.
ATCATCACCCTTTCATCCCCCGGCCACACTCCTCCTCGTTCTCCTCCTCGTTCCCCTCCTATTCTCCCTCCCTGGTGTCACCGACACCATCACCGTAAAACACTCGCCAACATCATCACCTCCATTCCCCACCGTCCCAGTCCTCCACAACAGTCAGGACAATACAAACACCAAACAACAAGCATCTCACCATCCTCATCCGTAAAATCCCTATCTATATATAATACTCGTTCTCTAAGCCTCTTCTTCGTCCAACCGCATCAACGTTGTCGGGCACGCATCTGCCGCGACAGCGTGTAGCAGTCAACGCTGACCGAACCAGCCTCCGACACGTCCCGGAGTCACTCGTCACCAAACCCCGTCGCAATCAATTCAACTTGCCGAGCACCCCTCCGCTGAAGCTCGACCCCCTCCTTGCTGGCCATAGCAGGTGACCCCAACGAAGCTAAGTCGCCGCATTCGTACGTCGAACGAATCCCATCTACTCCACCGGCGCCGGTACGACACCGGCGACCCTGCCAAACCGAGTGTCAACTGGTGAGATTTGCTCTCCGCACGTATATTTCCTCCACAGCCTGATGCAGTTGCCTCGCCATCGCGGACTGGCCGCCAGACCTGCAGCGGGGACTGCGTCTCCACTCCTGTCATCGAGATCCACCACGCGAAGAAGCCCTCCTCCACCCGAACTCTGTCTGCGTCGAGGCTCAGGAAGAATGTCGATCCTCCGCCGCATGCCAAGCTCCGTGGTGAGTTCTCCAGCGCCGCTCTCTCCTGATCAGTGGGTCTCTTGCTCTCTCTCTCTCCTCTCCCTCTCAATAAATTTCTTCCACTGCTTGTCTCTCTCTTTCATTCCTTGGTTTTATTTTAGCTACTTAGATATTTGTGTGTGTTCTGAAAACGAGAAAAGGGGGAGAATATGTTTTAGACTTATTGTATTAGTAAATTAAGGGTGAGGTACAAAAATCAGTATAAATAATGGGTATATTTGTATGGTATATTATGTATGGACTGTACCCTTATATTTGATATTATTAGCACCATGTTATTTAAACATTCTTTTATTGTTAATTATTCTGGAATTATAGTGGAATATAGAATTTGTCATATAAGATGTAAATACTTTTATATAGAGAATATTTAAATATAGTTCATAAATAAGTTTTAGATAAGTAAATTTTAGTATGGACTTTGTTACTTTTGGGTTTTGTTTGACAGAGATTACTATTCTATAAGCGTATATGAAGAATTATAAAACCAATATTTTTCTTGAAGCGGTTAATACTTGTAACACCCAGTTTTCCAGATGAGGGTAATTTTAAAATTTTGTAATTATAATTATTATTTATTGATATTTATTTTATATTATGATTTTGGTGATTTTTAATTATTTTTAAACTATTTAAATTCATGACTTGTGATTTTGGTGTTTTGCTAGTGAAACCGTAGAGACTGCCTACCCTAGAGCCTAGCCATGTGATTAGGGTATTTTTGACATTTTTAGGGTTATTTGAATTTATTATAATTTATTTGAATTTATGGGAATTTTTAGGATTTATTCTAGAATTATTTGAATGATGGTTGACTAGGTTGACTTTGACTAGTGTTGACTGGGTAGACTAACCTAGAAGCTAACCCTAGATGTGTTTGGACTTGGTTAGGTCATGTAACCCTAGTTAGACTAGAGTTAACTCATGGTTAGTCATTAAACTCAAATTAGAATAGAAAGGCTTTTAGTCATAAGCCACGACTTATGATTTGAAACCATTAATTAGCAACTTAGCCCATAGAGGCCCAAGCCCATAGCCCATCACTAAACCCTAACCCTAGCACTTATGGCCAGCCACCAAGGGATCCACCCCTATCTAATGTCTCCCAAAATAGTTGCCTCCTTGTTCACCCCTCCATTGGCAAGAACAAGGTTTGTTCCTATAGAAATCCCTTCCTATTTTAATCAAAATAATTCCTTTTTCATTCAAACATCTTCCATAGTGATCTAAATTTCATTCCCCTACTGTTCATGGAGGTCATTCTCAAATTTGGAACAATTTGGAGCTTTGGGATTAGCAAGAAGGATCCCCCATTTTGAAGCTTTCTTTGGAGAAGAACACCAATAGGTAACTTCTCATTCTCTCCATGAAATTCCAGTTTTCTTGCATATTTGGACAGCCCTAGGTGTCCCCTAGCCGTAGGTATTGGTTTCGTGTTGAGTCGTGTCCGTTTCGTGTCCGTATCGGACACGAATCAGTGTTAGGGTGCATGTGTTCGATGAAATGCTTGAGTGAATAAATTCTTCTTATTTTTAAATTCTAATTAAATGGATTCCTAGCCCTTGATGTTTGCTTTCGAACACCCAAGCTCTGAGCTCATATCGAGCTGTGTCCGTGTCCAAAATGGACACGAACTCACTGCACGAGACACGGCGCACATGCCCTGCTGTTCGAGCCCCCTATCTCACTGTGCACGATACCTCGACACACCAAATTTGGTGTGCTCATGGGGGCCATAACTGTCAGGCCACCCACAAAATTTTGGATGATATGGTGGAGTATCGATGGAGTTTTCGAGCCTGCACTGAATTTGCACTGTCGCACACGCACTGCACCCGCGGGAAATTTTCTCACTGATACGCTCATATTACTTGGACACGACACAGGTTCGACCCAGGTCAGGGTGTGGGAATCCTAGCCCTACTATGGGCGAACCTATGTGCACAAGCACGTGTCCAAATTTGTGTCGTGTCGTGTCCATGAACGATGTGCACGCGTGTACGACACTGTCTGAATACAGTTTAGTGTCTGTGTTCGTGTGACTATTCGGACACTTCCGTGTCCTATTTTTGGACACGATATTAATTGTATGACACGAGCACATGTGTCACGACCCGCACCCACTGTTAGGGTACGAGAACGTAACAACGCCCAGCCTACGCCGCAGTGTCGGCGGTAGAACGCTGTCCTAGGTCAATCATCTATCAATATCAAGTACCTGTACAGTTTATACTCTCCGAACGGAGGTGACATAATAATATACATCTCAATCACATCTAGGGTAGAAGAACGAAAGACAGACAGATAGATAGATAGATAGTAACTCAAGAGAACCATAGCATAGATGAAAATGTCCAAGTGTCTAGGATAACATAACACCAAAATGTCAACTCATAATACAATAAGTCTAAGAGTCTATACATCTCCACATCTCAAAATACAACTCAGAATGTGAGACAAAAAGTAAATATAGAAAAGACTGCCTAGACTAAACTGGTCTAGACTACTGGGGCAATATCCTCAGCTGCAGGTGGATCCTGCTGAGGGTCCACAACATAAGTATCATCTAGTCCTGCTCCATAATAGGTAGACACCAGGGCCTCATCCTCATCCTCTGTAATATTTTCAACAGGTCCAATCAGGACAGGAACGAGCACAAAACATCTCACGCAGTGCATATCAGGTTAGGAAATACGATACAGGCAATAGAGTAAGATACATGAACTGCTGAAAGGAAATATACGCTGTAAAAGAGATAGCTGTAATGAAATATCTACTGTATATAGAGAACTGTAGTGACTAGTGATGTAGAGCACAAGATAGGCATGTGAATGGCTAGAATTTGCACATGATTACACTACTGAGTTTGCACATGATTACACTACTTTGGAATTATTCACATGACCACTTCTACTCCCCCGTACCCCAATCAATACACAAGGATCTATACAGGTTACGTTATTGTACATGATATCACATGGGGCCCATGAAAGGGTGCACATGATAGTATACATGAGGGCTCAGTAAACATGAGAGTACATGATCACATGAGTGCACATGAATAATAGAAGCATGGGAGTACATGATGATAGTGAAACACACATAACATGAAGTACCCGATGCTTCCGAGGGGGATAACATCTCATGTAAAGATCCATATAGTACCAATCCGTGTTACCAACGTGACAGCAACAAGTAAAGTAATCTAGAGCAAGAAGTAAAGCCTGAACAAGTATGAAACGGTCAGAGAATGTACTCGCCTGATAACTGAATGTCTGAAGAGGATATACTGCCTGAGGAGAGGTGTCTGGCTCCTAATCAGAGCAATACAAGTCACAATGTATCCACAATGGTAAAAATAAAGTGTACAATGCATACTACATGATTTTAGGTCAATCTGGTCAAAAGTCAACTCTAATAGTCAAACTAGGTCACAGGAAGTCATACTAGATCACAGAAAATCAAGCTAAGTCAAATAAAGTCAAACAAGGTCAAATAGGTCAAGATTAGTCAAATCTAGGTTAAAACCAACTCTTGGTCAACATTCTAATCAAACTAGTCAAATACTAGTCAACATGATCAATCTGGGTCAAGTCTAGGTCAAACTTCGACCAACTAAGGTATTGGTCAAACAAAGACTAGTCAATAGGGTGATTAAGTCAAACATGGTCAGACTAGTTGAACTAGTCATTTTTAGGTCAATTAGGTCATGGTTTGACCTAAGGTTGACTTTGGTCAACCCTTAGTCAACAAGGGTCAATAAGTAGGGTTTTGGGCCATTAGGGTTAGCCCCAAGCCATAGGCTAGTAATCTTGGCCATAGGCTATTGGCTATAGGTTTCCTCTAAACCTATACCTTAACAAGTTATACACATATATATATATATCTATATATATAGATATTCCCATATATCTAATGCCTATACATATACATAGGCCATAATACATATATATATACATATCTATAATATATACAATACCCAATATATATATAGTACTCACTTGTATACATAATATATATACATATATAGATAGCTATCCTATAAACATATATATATTCCACATATATATATAAACCCATATATACACCCTTAGCTATATATACCAAAATATATATATAACTATATACAATATAATGTATATATATATGTTATACATATATATATATAGAGGGAATTAGAGAGAGAGACATAGAGAGAGGACAGTGAATGGGGGGGGGAGTTTCAGATTTTCCTGAAACTGGAAATCCCAGCCCCCAACCTATACACACACACACACCTAATATATACATATATATTTATCTACATAAAACCTATTCATATATACATATATATATAGAGAGAGGGAAGAGAGAGACTGAAAGAGAGAGAGAATGAATGAGAGAAAGAGAGACAGGGAGAGAGAGGGGAATGGTCTGGACAGGGGGTTTCCTGAAATCAGGAACCAAGTTGGCTCCCCAACACACACACACATAACATATATACATACGTATGTATATACACACACAACTATACCTACACACAACCAATTACTCTCAAACCTCACCTATACACACACATACATATATACTACATATATACACACTAAAATACATATATACAATGCATTAATCACATCAAAATTAGGTTTAAAACTGGAATTCAAAAACTGGGAAAATAACCCAAAACAGTTGGCAGTGCACAGTGCACCCGATTTGAGGAAAATCGAAATACACGCAACCCAACGAGCTAAGACTCGTATCCCAAGGTTGGTAACCGACACCCCGCACATATACTAGTGTCCTAGGACACTGACACGACACCACGACACGTTTTCACGTGTCCAAACACTCAAAAACACGACTCGGGTAAATTAGGATACACAACACTAACCGCAGCGTCGTGCACGCGTGCACTTAGCTCTAGGACACGACACACGTGTCTAGAAGTCTCGTGCACGTGTGGGTAGGTTCGCCTAGGGTTGGTCTAGGGTTTAGGTAGCCTGTCTCGTGTCCACGTGTCCTCAGGACACGGCACGAACTCCGTATCAGTCGAAGGAAATCGACTGATACTCAGTGTTCTGCACCGCGTCGTGCAGCGATGCACTCATCTCGTGCTCGCGACACAGGACACGACGCACCTCGTGCTCGTGTCCTCGTGTACGCCAACTATAGGGCTACACTCTCGTGTCACTACGAGGTGTCATCGTGTCGTGTCCGTGCGACACGAGACACTCGAAGTTGGTGTCTGTGCGTGTGTGCGCTGACAGCCCGTGTCCAGTGCGAGTGAGATTTCTCACTCGACACGACACGAGGCGACACCAAATTTTGGGGGCATGTGCGCAGACATTGCCCCCTCGTGTCCACAAAATTTCTCGTGTCCTAGTGTCGTGTGTAGGGAGAACTAAGGGGGTGGTAGCAGGGGATTTTACAGTGTAAAAACAGTGTCTAACAGTGTTGTGTCCAGTGAGCTTTGTGTCCAGTTTTGGACACGACACAAGCTCAAAACGTGCTCAGTGTTTTAGGGTTAGGTTTAGGGTTAGCTAGGCTAGGTTTTTGGTTAAAAAGATTTACAAAACAGTGAGTATTATTAATGTGACAGTGAGCTAAAAAAAACAGTAAAATACAATGAAAATTAATTAGGATACGTGTCCGACACGACACCAAACAAAACCCTAAAATCACCAAACCCTACCCACAACTATAATATGACTATATGCATGCAATAATGAAGAAAAACCAGTAAAATAACTAGGTTTAAATATATTTACCTCTATGTGTGCAAGATCTTGAATTTCACTAAATGAGGGTGATTAGCCTCAAAGCCCAACTTGTCCTTCCTTGGTGAAACTTGAGTAGCTCACTTCCCTAGGCTCCCTTAGATTGTAGGTGACCTAATGGAGAAAACTAGAGGTTCAAAGCTTGAGAAATGAGGAAGTTATGGCTAAATGAGTGGAAGGGTTTCTAGGTTTTTCTTGTGAATTGGTTTTTCATGAAACCATGGGAATGATTCTAAGTGCTAACTATATAGGAGAGAGGGGCAAGGGGCTGTCATGGGGGTGTGGGGGGGGGGGTTGTCTTGCTTCTAGGCTAAGAGAAGGACTTTGTAAAGGGTTTTAAGATATTTTGCATAAATTAAGCAAAATATCAATAAGTAAATATCTAGATATTTATATAGCTTTGACTACCATGAAATATCTAATCCTCTTAGTCATTCTAGGTTAGTAGCTAACCTATGGATTAGGGTAATTAGGTTAGGGATTAGCAAGTCACTAATCTAAAAGTCCATGAATAGTAAAATCTCACTAATCCCACTAAATTCCAAATAAATTCCTAAAAATTACCAAAATACCCCTATGGCTAAAAATCACTAAAATGATATTCTAAGCCTATGGTCAAGCTCTCATGGTCATGGCAACTTCTAGGTTAGAGAAACTAGGGTTTACACTAAGGTTTACTAACAAAGTCACAAAGTCATAAGTCATGACTTAGCATGACTTTAGAAATGGTTTAATCACACTAATAATCACTATAAAATCATACCATGACTAAAATACCACTAATAAATAATAAAAATAATAAATTTTCAAAAATCCCCAATTTCAGAAAACAGGGTGTTACAAGTCTACCCACCTTAAAATAATTTCGTCCTCGAAATTTAGATGGTCGTACTCCTTCTAGGTCAAACCTCCAACAATCAGGGACGAAGCCACTACCTAGGCAACATACAAGGTCAATAAGCAAAATATGGGTAGTAGACCTATACTGGGTCATGTCCAAAAATTGGTTGGTAGTTTTAGGTCATAGGGTGTCCTTAAATCAAATCGGAGCCAAAAGTAACTCCATGGGATAAATCAGGATGGAGCCTCGGGTCAGGAAAATCGTACTAAGAAAATGAAGCACACAATGGTATGCCTGAGTGGGACACTAAGGTCATGGGTGTAGTATGTCATGTCTAGGTCAGGTATGTGAAGTCAATTTTGAGAAAATAACTAGTCTTGTGCTCCAAATTTAAAAGTCACGGTAATGTGCCTACGATGGTCATAATTTAGAGTGGGAAGGGTCTATGGCCTGATTGAACCAGAAACTGTGATACAATAGTGGTACCAGGGGGACAGGTTAAATAGGACAGTCTGCGGTCTCATCTAAGTGCACTAGTCATTCTAGATCAAGACTGTCCTATGGTATCAAAACGTACAAGCAATCTAAGGTGTCCTAATTGGGATGGTAAGGGAACAACAATCATCAAGGCTATAGGCCGTCTACCATCCTATATGAAAATTGGTTATCAACAAGTAAGAAATCATTAAAGTTACCATTCCATAAAAAGAAAATTGAAAATTTAGGTACAACAATCACAAATAGATTTTAGTTTTGACACGATCTAAGTTGATCAATTTCAGGATAAATCGAGACTTGGGCAAGATAGAAAATCAATGAAATCGAGTACGAGCACGAGCATCCAATGATGAAGATCCAGGTCATGATTAAAGTTAATTCAACTGGATACGAATACGAGGTTCATAGGCGATGAATAATTCCAAGGAGAATTGTCAAGGCTGTTGTGGATAAGATTCTAGGGTAAGTTTAACTGTGTCCATCCACGTAGATTGATACATAAAAAAGCGAACCAAAGTGCAATAGGTTGATCAGACCATCATGTACCGGTTCTGATTAGACAATATGTTAGTGGGTGGCCACCCAATAAAATATGTCATGACCAAGCTCGAAAAGGATAAGCTCGTAAAACTTAAGGATAAATTTGTAGCATAAGATATAAGTAAGGGTGGAAATGATAAAAGAAGATACATAGTCCAAGATCCTTAACCAATCGGGTCAAGCAATCAAGATACGGTACGAGGTTAAGTATTTGAGGGTTCAAGCAGAACACCATCACATGCCAGGTCGAAAGAATTGAGCCAAGGTGGATCTCTAATTGAAATAAGAATGAATTTAGTATCATGGTAGAGGTTATAGTTTAGCCATTTGACCAGAAAATCATATCAAGAAAATAGAGTACAAGGAGACGGGTTTTAGTGGGACATGGAATACCTACATGAAGGTAGGCTAGTCTAGGTCTTACATGTAAAGTTTGTTGGGAGGTAACAGCTAGTATTATACTCTGAATATCTAAGTCGCGGTAAAGGACATCCAATGGTCTAGGATAGAAAGTGAGAGTTCGAGACGTGACAAATTGATGCAAAAATTGAAGAAGATCAATTTAACTCATGGAATAAAATAAATCAGGAGTCCAGTAAATAATTTAGGAACACAGTCCTAGGGATTTATAGGCTACTAGATGAATATAGTTAGGGTTCGACCAATCAAGGTCAAGGTTAGAAGGTCTCAATGAGTCTTTATTTGAGGAAAAGTCGAGTAAGTCAGGTTTGGGTTACAGTCACATAGTTTGGTAGAAAGAGTTTAAGCAAGGTGCAAAATAGAGAGGACAGTTCATTTTAATGAGAAGCAATTAGCAAGAGGATTAGATAGCAAGAAACAAATAAGAGTTTTCTCATAATTGTGATTGAGTACCCCAAAAAAAATAAAAGATATTAATCTAACACTAAGAAATTAAAATCAACAACTACAAAAATTTCAAAATCATCAACTAATTCCTGGATTCAAAGTTCTACAGTGAATCCTTCAAAATCAAATTCAATCAAGGGAAAAGGAGTTTAAATCATAATTTCAAATGAGATTCTCAAGGGTCATTCCAGGAATCTCTCAAAGTATCCTAGCAGTGATTGAGTATCCATTCTCTCTAAGCCTATTCCTCTAATCCTATCGCAGGCTGTAGTGATACTCTAGTTCGAATACCACTACATAAACTCGAGACCTGCATGGGCCACCACTAAAAACGTGTCACGACCCGCACCCACTGTTAGGGTACGAGAACGTAACAACGCCCAGCCTACGCCGCAGTGTCGGCGGTAGAACGCTGTCCTAGGTCAATCATCTATCAATATCAAGTACCTGTACAGTTTATACTCTCCGAACGGAGGTGACATAACAATATACATCTCAATCACATCTAGGGTAGAAGAACGAAAGACAGACAGATAGATAGATAGATAGTAACTCAAGAGAACCATAGCATAGATGAAAATGTCCAAGTGTCTAGGATAACATAACACCAAAATGTCAACTCATAATACAATAAGTCTAAGAGTCTATACATCTCCACATCTCAAAATACAACTCAGAATGTGAGACAAAAAGTAAATATAGAAAAGACTGCCTAGACTAAACTGGTCTAGACTACTGGGGCAATATCCTCAGCTGCAGGTGGATCCTGCTGAGGGTCCACAACATAAGTATCATCTAGTCCTGCTCCATAATAGGTAGACACCAGGGCCTCATCCTCATCCTCTGTAATATTTTCAACAGGTCCAATCAGGACAGGAACGAGCACAAAACATCTCACGCAGTGCATATCAGGTTAGGAAATACGATACAGGCAATAGAGTAAGATACATGAACTGCTGAAAGGAAATATACGCTGTAAAAGAGATAGCTGTAATGAAATATCTACTGTATATAGAGAACTGTAGTGACTAGTGATGTAGAGCACAAGATAGGCATGTGAATGGCTAGAATTTGCACATGATTACACTACTGAGTTTGCACATGATTACACTACTTTGGAATTATTCACATGACCACTTCTACTCCCCCGTACCCCAATCAATACACAAGGATCTATACAGGTTACGTTATTGTACATGATATCACATGGGGCCCATGAAAGGGTGCACATGATAGTATACATGAGGGCTCAGTAAACATGAGAGTACATGATCACATGAGTGCACATGAATAATAGAAGCATGGGAGTACATGATGATAGTGAAACACACATAACATGAAGTACCCGATGCTTCCGAGGGGGATAACATCTCATGTAAAGATCCATATAGTACCAATCCGTGTTACCAACGTGACAGCAACAAGTAAAGTAATCTAGAGCAAGAAGTAAAGCCTGAACAAGTATGAAACGGTCAGAGAATGTACTCGCCTGATAACTGAATGTCTGAAGAGGATATACTGCCTGAGGAGAGGTGTCTGGCTCCTAATCAGAGCAATACAAGTCACAATGTATCCACAATGGTAAAAATAAAGTGTACAATGCATACTACATGATTTTAGGTCAATCTGGTCAAAAGTCAACTCTAATAGTCAAACTAGGTCACAGGAAGTCATACTAGATCACAGAAAATCAAGCTAAGTCAAATAAAGTCAAACAAGGTCAAATAGGTCAAGATTAGTCAAATCTAGGTTAAAACCAACTCTTGGTCAACATTCTAATCAAACTAGTCAAATACTAGTCAACATGATCAATCTGGGTCAAGTCTAGGTCAAACTTCGACCAACTAAGGTATTGGTCAAACAAAGACTAGTCAATAGGGTGATTAAGTCAAACATGGTCAGACTAGTTGAACTAGTCATTTTTAGGTCAATTAGGTCATGGTTTGACCTAAGGTTGACTTTGGTCAACCCTTAGTCAACAAGGGTCAATAAGTAGGGTTTTGGGCCATTAGGGTTAGCCCCAAGCCATAGGCTAGTAATCTTGGCCATAGGCTATTGGCTATAGGTTTCCTCTAAACCTATACCTTAACAAGTTATACACATATATATATATATCTATATATATATAGATATTCCCATATATCTAATGCCTATACATATACATAGGCCATAATACATATATATATACATATCTATAATATATACAATACCCAATATATATATAGTACTCACTTGTATACATAATATATATACATATATAGATAGCTATCCTATAAACATATATATATTCCACATATATATATAAACCCATATATACACCCTTAGCTATATATACCAAAATATATATATAACTATATACAATATAATGTATATATATATGTTATACATATATATATATAGAGGGAATTAGAGAGAGAGACATAGAGAGAGGACAGTGAATGGGGGGGGGAGTTTCAGATTTTCCTGAAACTGGAAATCCCAGCCCCCAACCTATACACACACACACACACCTAATATATACATATATATTTATCTACATAAAACCTATTCATATATACATATATATATAGAGAGAGGGAAGAGAGAGACTGAAAGAGAGAGAGAATGAATGAGAGAAAGAGAGACAGGGAGAGAGAGGGGAATGGTCTGGACAGGGGGTTTCCTGAAATCAGGAACCAAGTTGGCTCCCCAACACACACACATAACATATATACATACGTATGTATATACACACACAACTATACCTACACACAACCAATTACTCTCAAACCTCACCTATACACACACATACATATATACTATATATATACACACTAAAATACATATATACAATGCATTAATCACATCAAAATTAGGTTTAAAACTGGAATTCAAAAACTGGGAAAATAACCCAAAACAGTTGGCAGTGCACAGTGCACCCGATTTGAGGAAAATCGAAATACACGCAACCCAACGAGCTAAGACTCGTATCCCAAGGTTGGTAACCGACACCCCGCACATATACTAGTGTCCTAGGACACTGACACGACACCACGACACGTTTTCACGTGTCCAAACACTCAAAAACACGACTCGGGTAAATTAGGATACACAACACTAACCGCAGCGTCGTGCACGCGTGCACTTAGCTCTAGGACACGACACACGTGTCTAGAAGTCTCGTGCACGTGTGGGTAGGTTCGCCTAGGGTTGGTCTAGGGTTTAGGTAGCCTGTCTCGTGTCCACGTGTCCTCAGGACACGGCACGAACTCCGTATCAGTCGAAGGAAATCGACTGATACTCAGTGTTCTGCACCGCGTCGTGCAGCGATGCACTCATCTCGTGCTCGCGACACAGGACACGACGCACCTCGTGCTCGTGTCCTCGTGTACGCCAACTATAGGGCTACACTCTCGTGTCACTACGAGGTGTCATCGTGTCGTGTCCGTGCGACACGAGACACTCGAAGTTGGTGTCTGTGCGTGTGTGCGCTGACAGCCCGTGTCCAGTGCGAGTGAGATTTCTCACTCGACACGACACGAGGCGACACCAAATTTTGGGGGCATGTGCGCAGACATTGCCCCCTCGTGTCCACAAAATTTCTCGTGTCCTAGTGTCGTGTGTAGGGAGAACTAAGGGGGTGGTAGCAGGGGATTTTACAGTATAAAAACAGTGTCTAACAGTGTTGTGTCCAGTGAGCTTTGTGTCCAGTTTTGGACACGACACAAGCTCAAAACGTGCTCAGTGTTTTAGGGTTAGGTTTAGGGTTAGCTAGGCTAGGTTTTTGGTTAAAAAGATTTACAAAACAGTGAGTATTATTAATGTGACAGTGAGCTAAAAAAAACAGTAAAATACAATGAAAATTAATTAGGATACGTGTCCGACACGACACCAAACAAAACCCTAAAATCACCAAACCCTACCCACAACTATAATATGACTATATGCATGCAATAATGAAGAAAAACCAGTAAAATAACTAGGTTTAAATATATTTACCTCTATGTGTGCAAGATCTTGAATTTCACTAAATGAGGGTGATTAGCCTCAAAGCCCAACTTGTCCTTCCTTGGTGAAACTTGAGTAGCTCACTTCCCTAGGCTCCCTTAGATTGTAGGTGACCTAATGGAGAAAACTAGAGGTTCAAAGCTTGAGAAATGAGGAAGTTATGGCTAAATGAGTGGAAGGGTTTCTAGGTTTTTCTTGTGAATTGGTTTTTCATGAAACCATGGGAATGATTCTAAGTGCTAACTATATAGGAGAGAGGGGCAAGGGGCTGTCATGGGGGTGTGGGGGGGGGGGGGTTGTCTTGCTTCTAGGCTAAGAGAAGGACTTTGTAAAGGGTTTTAAGATATTTTGCATAAATTAAGCAAAATATCAATAAGTAAATATCTAGATATTTATATAGCTTTGACTACCATGAAATATCTAATCCTCTTAGTCATTCTAGGTTAGTAGCTAACCTATGGATTAGGGTAATTAGGTTAGGGATTAGCAAGTCACTAATCTAAAAGTCCATGAATAGTAAAATCTCACTAATCCCACTAAATTCCAAATAAATTCCTAAAAATTACCAAAATACCCCTATGGCTAAAAATCACTAAAATGATATTCTAAGCCTATGGTCAAGCTCTCATGGTCATGGCAACTTCTAGGTTAGAGAAACTAGGGTTTACACTAAGGTTTACTAACAAAGTCACAAAGTCATAAGTCATGACTTAGCATGACTTTAGAAATGGTTTAATCACACTAATAATCACTATAAAATCATACCATGACTAAAATACCACTAATAAATAATAAAAATAATAAATTTTCAAAAATCCCCAATTTCAGAAAACAGGGTGTTACAACATGTTAGTCTCTATTTACCAACCCTTAAACCAACTAATTAATTGATTAATTCAATTCGAATGGGAAAATCTTATTTTCTGATACTGTTAAGTATCAGTGTAATATACTCACTGTTTTCCATTTTCTTTTGATTCATAATTAGATGTTAACCGTGCTGTACATGTTAGCTATATATAGGGTTCTGGTTGAGGAATTTCAATTTGGTTGTTCGAACTCATTTTCTTTCAGTGACTGCAATGAATTGAGCAGTACATTATGCCCTGCTTATTATTCCTGCCATTCGAATCCTAGGAATTTTTGAAGTAGGTTAACTGTTGAAGGATTTAATTTATGTTGCAATCACATCTGAAATTAGTTAACATGTTAGAGTTGTGTTTATCCTAGATATGTGTGTTTCGAATTTACATTTGGGTTTGGAGTCATTAACTGATACACCTAAAACTGTTCCTTGTTCCTGAATTTTTAAATATTAACTGTTGATTGGGGTTCATTAACTGATGCACTGTCCCTTCGAATTTCCTGAGATTTCAATCTCAGTTTGAAGGATCATATGAGTTGAAATGTAAACATATGTTCCCTATTTTTGCAAAAACTGAGATTTAGTTTGTAATGTTAACTGACATGGTATTGGGTTAATGTAGAAAATTGAGTTTAATGGGTTTTAAATGTTTGTACAATATCTGGGATTGGAACTTAGAATAAAAAACTGAGTTTTTCCTAAAGACTTAAACCTGAGATCAGCCATAGCACACACACCATGAGCTGATTTCCTTTCCTTCCACAGAAAACTGGGTTCTTGAAGGTTCACTGTCAATTCCCTTGATTCTCACTGATTTGAAGTTCATTTTTTCCATGTTAAACTATTTAATTGTGATAGCTAACTGTCAATTGATTCCCTGTTAAACTGAACTGATTAGTGTTTAGTTGCCCTATCTAATTCTTCACATGTTTAGTTATGAATGATAGGTTGAATTAACTGTTGGCTAGATTCTGAGATTTCCCTTTTCACTATTTTTCTGAAATTACACATACAGGACACACACCATTGCACACACACTCACCCTTACATGAATACACACCCATGGGCTAACTGTCACACCACCTTCATGCATTGACACACACACAGGCACTGATGTTTCCCTGAACACTTGAACACTGACACTGTTTCCTGTCCACTGAAACCAAGTTCCTGATGACACAGGTACACAAATACACTCACACATGTACCCAAATATAGTCTCCAATCCAGCCTAGTAGCAGTCCTATTTCACCCCTATCCAACCCTGCATAGCAGTCCATAGAAGACCCCAAAACCTGTCCTCCATATCAGCTTTTGGCAGCCCCAAACCACCCCTAATTTCCTGTCCCATAGCAGCAGTGGTACACACCCCATTTCAGTCCCTTACCTGTCCTCAATAGGTCCTTAACACAGCCTAGTTTCAGCCTTAAATAGTCCCATTTGGCCTTAACATTCAGTCCTACACAAACCCTACATGGCTGTCCTATTGCACCTAGATAAGTCCAGATATTAGCCCTTTGTTTAGCTTATATATATTCAGCCTCATTCCTATTTCCTATTACCCACATTCTAAAATCAGCATTTCACTCACATTAGCATATACTCTTCACTAACCCTCACACATTGCCTGACACTCATTCCATGATAACACACACTCCCTTGACACAACTCTATGTGACACTCACACACACACATGCTCTTGTGCACTTTCATGACACACACACCCATAAACACATATACATGCTCTTTTCTCTCTCTCTCTCTCTCTATATATATATATATATATATATATATATATATATATATATATATATATACATATATATATTACTTATGGCTAAATGTGTTAATGTGATAAATAGAGATTTCCTATTGATATATACATGTATGTGTATATAGATAGATATATATAATATATGAAATATGTGTGATGTGGACTATAGGGCATAAGGCCTATGTGTATGTTATGAATACACCAATAATTGTGTGTTGGTAGTCTAGTATGACTTGTGATTGGTGTGTGATTGCTAGACTAGGCTTGGTTAGGCCTAGTGAGACTTATTAGACATGTTTGGGTCAGTCTTGACCTAGTTGACCTAGTTTGACTAGTGTAGTTGACCAGAGTTGACCAAGAGTTGACTTTGGCCTAGTTCGACGTAGACAGCATGCAGATGCATTGTAGATTACATTTATCATCCCTTGTATACATCTTGACTTGTGTTGCTCTAACTAGGAGTCAGGTACCTCATCTCGGACAGTATATTTACTTCAGACATTCAGATAGGAGGTGAGTACATTCTCTGACCGTTTCATACTTGCCTGGATTTACATTCTTGCTCTAGATTACTGTACTTGATGCTGACACGATTGTTATCACGGATTGGTACTATATGGATCTTCTTTTGAGATGTTATCCCCTTGTATTCACTAAATACATATTGTGATGTGCGTTTCACTTACATATTGTATTTACTGAATACCCATATCCTTGTATACTCATTGTGCATATTGTACTCTCATTATCACATGAGTTCCAGGGATAGACCATTGTACAACCATTGTACATCTATTGTATAACATTGTACATCTATTGTATAATATTGTACACTATTGTACAAGATAACGTAACTGGAGTGGATCCTTGTGTATTGATTGGGGAGGGGGAGTAGAATTGGTTATGTACTCAAATCCTATTGTACAATATTGTATAACTATTGTATATGTCTATTGTACACCCACGTACAATAGAGTTACCATTGCATTGTCCTAGACCGTTTACAAAACCATATTGTACTCTAAATTATATGTGGCTTACAGTTCTTACTTATCATATATAGATATTTCCTATTATCAAATCTCTGCTGTTTTTCATATACATTCTCTTTCAGCGCTTCCTGTACCTTACTCTATTGCATGCTTTATATTTCCTAACTTGATATGACCTGCGTGAGATGTTTTGTGCTCGCTTCCGTCCTGACTGGACCTGTTGAAAATTTTACAGAGGATGATGAGGAACCCTGCACCCTTACTTGGAGCTTGCCTAGATGACACTCGCGACCTAGACCCCTGGGGAGGTTCAGGCAGCTGCTGAGGAAGATACCCCTTGTTTAGTATAGATAGCTTAGACTCTTACTTGTCTTTCTCATTGATACATTATTGTATATATTGGGAGTTGTTCTCTTGGATGTTTGTGGAGATGTATCATATACACTTAGTTTTTATCTGGATTATACCTTTGTAGATTCCTTCTATTCATATCTATCTATCTTTACCGTATTCCACCTTAGATGTGATTGAGATTGTATTCTGTTATGTCACCCCCATTCGGGGAGTATAACTGTGCATCACCTTATATTGTTAGATGTTGTGACCTAGGACAGCGTTCTACCGCCGACACTGCGGCGCAGGCTGGGCGTTGTTACGTTCTCGTACCCTTATAGTGGGTGCGGGTCATGACACGTTTTTAGTGGTGGTCCATGCAGGTCGAGTTTGTGTAGTGGTATTCGAACTAGAGTACCACTACAGCCTGCAGCAGGATTAGGATTATTTTTTTTGGAGGTACTCAATCACATTAGAAAAAACTCTTAATCAGATTCTTTTTGTCTAAAATTGTTGCTTATTGACTTCCCTTTGAATATAAACTGTCCTTCTTTGAATTTTTGCTTCATTCTCAGAAATTGCTTCTTGTTTTGATCTGTTTTCATGATGGCTATGAAGACACGATCTCATCACTTCTGTTCGGGGGATACTATCGAGAGGCTGGCCACCTCTCGTCCTGTTCATCAGGGCCTCGAGACCGCAGCTTCTGTTGTGCCGACTTAGGTTGGCATTTCTGTTACAATGGTGGTGCACCTCTGTCTGTACAGAGACTTTCCCGTCATTTCGATTTCTCTCAGCAGCAGCGGTTCATGCAGCATCAGCAGCAGACCAGGGAAAACTAGCAGGGCGAGCTATCGTCAGGACAGTCGATGATGTACAGACCATAGGAGATCTTGCTGCAAGTTCTGTTCCTCTCGATTCCATTCTCGCAATTGTCTTTTATAACTACCTCGAAATCCGATTCCATCTGTTCCTTGTTGATTAATTAATTTTTTCATGTTGTTCTTTTGTTATGTTTGTTTTTCTTCTGAGAAAATCATATGGGCTAGGTCACCTAAATCATGGGATCTAGAATCTTCGATGGTCGTGTTAGTTGGCATAGTGAGGACATGTAGTCAGATTTTGGATGTATTTCTCGGATATGGGAATTTAAGGTTTTCGCCGTCGCATGCGACAATGCGAAAATTTTAAATACCATGAACCTAGAGATACACACCTTAGTCAAGGACTCCGTGATTATCGTAGCCTTGCTCACTAGCACGATGAAGACTCTGAACAACATGATTTTGGACAGACACATATGATTAACAGATTGTATCTTGAGAAGGTTTTAAACATCATACCCTTCTGTTGTTATAAATAACTTATGAGTAGGGATATTTAGTTTTGTAGAGCTTATTTATAGGTAGTTCCTTCATAGTATAATGATATGATGACTTTTAGAGTGTCTGTACCCTAGAGTGATTGTTAGCATTGGTGTTAGAATAGTAACCCATTGCAGATAATTCTCCTGTTATCTATAATATCAACCAGTTACATATAGGATGTTAGTATGCCTTAAAACCTTGATGATAATTTATTGTTTCCTCTATCCTTCCAGTGAGGCACCCAGTGACCAGAGCCTGTCCTTGAGTATAGTTGTAGTTCACCTAAGACTGAGAGGCCTATATACATATAGATTGCAGATGATATACTTAGGATATATGTGATGGGTTGTTGTTCTTGAGCTTATGTATATGTGGTATTTGTGATTGGTGTGCTTAGCTTGTAGGTATTTAGTTATGGGTGACTTGATAGGATTGGGAAGTTAGAGCTAGCCTATTATCGAGTTTTTTTTTTGCTAATCTCTAGTTGCCAACACTAGGTAGCTAGCATAGGTAAAATCCTAGGAAGTTGACCAGCTGATGACCAAGTACTAGGATGTTGAGAAAATTGACTAGTGATCGACCCTTGGCTATGCTTGACCTAGAAGGGGGTACGATCATCTTAATTTCGAGGACAAAATTTTTTATAAGGTGGGTAGGATTATAACACCCAGTTTTCCAGATGAGGATAATTTTAAAATTTTGTAATTATAATTATTATTTATTGATATTTATTTTATATTATGATTTTGGTGATTTTTAATCATTTTTAAACTATTTAAATTCATGACTTGTGATTTTGGTATTTTGCTAGTGAAACCGTAGAGACTGCCTACCCTAGAGCCTAGCCATGTGATTAGGGTATTTTTGATATTTTTATGGTTATTTGAATTTATTATAATTTATTTGAATTTATGGGAATTTTTAGGATTTATTCTGGAATTATTTGTATGATGGTTGACTAGGTTGACTTTGACTAGTGTTGACTGGGTAGACTAACCTAGAAGCTAACCCTAGATGTGTTTGGACTTGGTTAGGTCATGTAACCCTAGTTAGACTAGAGTTAACTCATGGTTAGTCATTAAACTCAAATTAGAATAGAAAGGCTTTTAGTCATAAGCCATGACTTATGATTTGAAACCATTAATTAGCAACTTAGCCCATAGAGGCCCAAGCCCATAGCCCATCACTAAACCCTAAACCTAACACTTATGGCCAGCCACCTAGGGATCCACCCCTATTTAATGTCTCCCAAAATAGTTGCCTCCTTGTTCACCCCTCCATTGGCAAGAACAAGGTTTGTTCCTATAGAAATCCCTTCCTATTTTAATCAAAATAATTCCTTTTTCATTCAAAATTCTTCCATAGTGATCTAAATTTCATTCCCCTACTATTCATGGAGGTCATTCTCAAATTTGGGACAATTTGGAGCTTTGGGATTAGCAAGAAGGATCCCCCATTTTGAAGCTTTCTTTGGAGAAGAACACCAATAGGTAACTTCTCATTCTCTCCATGAAATTCCAGTTTTCTTGCATATTTGGACAGCCCTAGGTGTCCCCTAGCCGTAGGTATTGGTTTCGTGTTGAGTCGTGTCCGTTTCGTGTCCGTATTGGATACGAATCAGTGTTAGGGTGCATGTGTTCGATGAAATGCTTGAGTGAATAAATTCTTCTTATTTTTAAATTCTAATTGAATGGATTCCTAGCCCTTGATGTGTGCTTTCGAACCCCCAAGCTCTGAGCTCATATCGAGCTGTGTTCGTGTCCAAAATGGACACGAACTCACTGTACGAGACACGGCGCACATGCCCTGCTGTTCGAGCCCCCTATCTCACTGTGCACGACACCTCGACACACCAAATTTGGTGTGCTCATGGGGGCCATGACTGTCAGGCCACCCACAAAATTTTGGATGATATGGTGGAGTATCGAGGGAGTTCTCGAGCCAGCACTGAATTTGTACTGTCGTACACGCACTGCACCCGCGGGAAATTTTCTCACTGATACGCTCATATTACTTGGACACGACACAGGTTCGACCCAGGTCAGGGTATGGGAATCCTGGCCCTACTATGGGCGAACCTATGTGCACAAGCACGTGTCCAAATTTGTGTCGTGTCGTGTCCACGAACGATGTACAAGCGTGCACGATACTGTCTGAATGCAGTTTAGTGTCTGTGTTCGTGTGACCGTTCGGACACTTCTGTGTCCTGTTTTTGGACACGATATTAATTGTATGACACGAGCACATGTTAGTCTCTATTTACCAACCCTTAAACCAACTAATTAATTGATTAATTCAATTCGAATGGAAAAATCCTATTTTCTGATACTGTTAAGTATCAGTGTAATATACTCACTGTTTTCCATTTTCTTTTGATTCATAATTAGATGTTAACCGTGCTGTACATGTTAGCTATATGTAGGGTTCTGGTTGAGGAATTTCAATTTGGTTGTTCGAACTCATTTTCTTTCAGTGACTGCAATGTATTGAGCAGTACATTATGCCCTGCTTATTATTCCTGCCATTCGAATCCTGGGAATTTTTGAAGTAGGTTAACTGTTGAAGGATTTAATTTATGTTGCAATCACATCTGAAATTAGTTAACATGTTAGAGTTGTGTTTATCCTAGATATGTGTGTTTCGAATTTACATTTGGGTTTGGAGTCATTAACTGATACACCTAAAACTGTTCCTTGTTCCTGAATTTATAAATATTAACTGTTGATTGGGGTTCATTAACTGATGCACTGTCCCTTCGAATTTCCTGAGATTTCAATCTCAGTTTGAAGGATCATATGAGTTGAAATGTAAACATATGTTCCCTGTTTTTACAAAAACTAAGATTTAGTTTGTAATGTTAACTGATATGGTATTGGGTTAATGTAGAAAATTGAGTTTAATGGGTTTTAAATGTTTATACAATATCTGGGATTGGAACTTAGAATAAAAAAACTGAGTTTTTTCTAAAGACTTAAACCTGAGATCACCCATAACACACACACCATGAGCTGATTTCCTTTCCTTCCACAGAAAACTGGGTTCTTGAAGGTTCACTGTCAATTCCTTTGATTCTTACTGATTTGAATTTCATTTTTTCCATGTTAAACCATTTAATTGTGCTAGCTAACTGTCAATTGATTCCCTGTTAAACTGAACTGATTAGTGTTTAGTTGCCCTATCTAATTCTTCACATGTTTAGTTATGAATGATAGGTTGAATTAACTGTTGGCTAGATTCTGAGATTTCCCTTTTTACTGTTTTCCTAAAATTACACATACAGGACACACACCATTGCACACACACTCACCCTTACATGAATACACACCCATGGGCTAACTGTCACACCACCTTCATGCATTGACACACACACAGGCACTGATGTTTCCCTGAACACTTGAACACTGACACTGTTTCCTGTCCACTGAAACCAAGTTCCTGATGACACAGGTACACAAATACACTCACACACATGTACCCAAATGCAGTCTCCAATACAACCTAGTAGCAGTCCCATTTCATCCCTATCCAGTCCTGCATAGCAGTCCGTAGAAGCCCCCAAAACATGTCCTCCATATCAGCTTTTGGCAGCCCCAAACCACCCCCAATTTCCTGTCCCATAGCAGCAGTGGTACACACCCCATTTCAGTCCCTTACCTGTCCCCAACAGGTCCTCAACACAGCCTAGTTTCAGCCTTAAACAGTCCCATTTAGCCTTAACATTCAGTCCTACACAAACCCTACATGGCTGTCCCATTGCACCCAGATCAGTCCAGATATTAGCCCTTTGTTTAGCTTATATATATTCAGCCTCATTCCTATTTTCTATTACACACATTCTAAAATCAGCATTTCACTCACATTAGCATATACTCTTCACTAACCCTCACACATTGCCTGACACTCATTCCATGATAACACACACTCCCTTGACACAACTCTATGTGACACTCACACACACACATGCTCTTGTGCACTTTCATGACACACACACCCATGAACACATACACATGCTCTTTTCTCTCTCTCTCTCTCTCTCTCTATATATATATATATATATATATATATATATATTACTTATGGTTAAATGTGTTAATGTGATAAATAGAGATTTCATATTGATATATACATGTATGTGTATATAGATAGATATATATAATATATGAAATATGTGTGATGTGGACTATAGGGCATAAGGCCTATGTGTATGTTATGAATACACCAATAATTGTGTGTTGGTAGTCTAGTATGACTTGTGATTGGTGTGTGATTGCTAGACTAGGCTTGGTTAGGCCTAGTGAGACTTATTAGACTTGTTTGGGTCATTCTTGACCTAATTGACCTAGTTTGACTAGTATAGTTGACCAGAGTTGACCAAGAGTTGATTTTGGCCTAGTTCGACCTAGACAGCATGCAGATGCATTGTAGATTATATTTATCATCCCTTGTATACATCTTGACTTGTGTTGCTCTAACTAGGAGTCAGGTACCTCATCTCGGACAGTACATTTACTTCAGACATTCAGATACGAGGCGAGTATATTCTCTGACCATTTCATACTTGCCTGGATTTACATTCTTGCTCTAGATTACTGTACTTGATGCTGACCCGATTGTTATCACGGATTGGTACTATATGGATCTTCTTTTGAGATGTTATCCCCTTGTATTCACTAAATACATATTGTGATGTGCGTTTCACTTACATATTGTATTTACTGAATACCCATATCCTTGTATACTCATTGTGCATATTGTACTCTCATTATCATATGAGTTCCAGGGATAGACCATTGTACAACCATTGTATAACATTGTACATCTATTGTATAACATTGTACATCTATTGTATAATATTGTATACTATTGTATAAGATAACGTAACTGGAGTGGATCCTTGTGTATTGATTGGGGAGGGGGAGTAGAATTGGTTATGTACTCAAATCCTATTGTACAACATTGTATAACTATTGTATATGTCTATTGTACACCCACGTACAATGGAGTTACCATTGCATTGTCCTAGACCGTTTACATAACCATATTGTACTCTAAATCACATGTGGCTTACAGTTCTTACTTATCATATATAGATATTTTCTATTATCAAATCTCTGTTGTTTTTCATATATATTCTCTTTCAGCGCTTCCTGTACCTTACTCTATTGCATGCTTTATATTTCCTAACTTGATATGAACTGCGTGAGATGTTTTGTGCTCGGTCCCGTCCTGACTGGACCTGTTTAAAATTTTACAGAGGATGATGAGGAACCCTGCACCCTTACTTGGAGCTTGCCTAGATGACACTCGCGACCTGGACCCCTGGGGAGGTTCAGGCAGCTGCTGAGGAGGATACCCCTTGTTTAGTATAGATAGCTTAGACTCTTACTTGTCTTTCTCATTGATACATTATTGTATATATTGGAAGTTGTTCTCTTGGATGTTTGTGGAGATATATCATAGACACTTAGTTTTTATCTGGATTGTACCTTTGTAGATTCCTTCTCTTCATATCTATCTATCTTTACCGTATTCCACCTTAGATGTGATTGAGATTGTATTCTGTTA
Source organism: Iris pallida (assembly GCA_029216955.1). Classification (NCBI taxonomy): domain Eukaryota; kingdom Viridiplantae; phylum Streptophyta; class Magnoliopsida; order Asparagales; family Iridaceae; genus Iris; species Iris pallida. The sequence goes on along the minus strand of JANAVB010042654.1, from coordinate 258,978 downwards.
TGTCACCCCCATTCGGGGAGTATAACTGTGCATCACCTTATATTGTTAGATGTTGTGACCTAGGACAGCGTTCTACCGCCGACACTGCGGCGTAGGCTGGGCATTGTTATGTTCTCGTACCCTTACAGTGGGTGCGGGTCGTGACAATACTATTATGCTCTAAATATATTTCTAAGTAGTCTATAAATAGTTTCTAAATAAAATAGATATATTTTCTAAACAATTATTATTTTCCTAAACAATTTTCTTGATCTAAAATTATTTATTTAATAACTATTTTACCAATAAAATATTGTTTTTTATTGTTATAAATAACTTCTAAAATTAGTTATATTTACTTTATGATTTTCCTTTAGATTATAAATCAATTTTGCTCGTGACTAGTCATACGCTCATGCTTCTCGTGATTCTGACTAATTCATATCGACCCTAGGCTAATCGGAATAGTCTGAACTCAATGGAATTGTCGGTTTCATCAGCAAAGGACCTCAGACAAGTACACTTTCTGATTGCTTTTTGATTCGTAGTAGTTTTTACGTTTTATGTTTATACATATGTCTTGCTACTTGTTGACACGCTCGTCACACGGAGATTAGTATCATGGATTTATTATACATTCTCGACTGTCATTTACATGATTAATATGCTTGCGACTTGATTCCATGGGTACTAGCTCGGCGGGAAAATATATTAGTAGATATGTGGACTACCTAGAAATATCCCCAAAATGTCTATTCTTGACTGATAACAGCTGCACACGACACGTGCAGGGTACCAGATTTACCCCTAGCCATTCACATGTCGAAACTGATATTTCAAAACACATAGATAGTGGTCTTTTATTTGTTTTCCTTGATTGCCATGTCACCCCATTTATATGCTCGTTTAGTGGATACATCATGTGGTAGTGTTATCTACTTTCTTTCTGGAATGCCATGATATCAGTTACTTTCTAGTTTCATTTCACATCTGTTATTTTCATGTCTTGTGAATTCTATTGTGGATTCGATTTGTCGTCGGTTTATGTGCTTGTTCCATTTCTGACTGAAAACCAACATTTTTCAGGTTAGCTGTGGCTTCTATTAGCATTGGAAGATACGGGTGTACTTGCAGGCCAAAACTTAGACTTTAGATAGATATTGTAGCCATTTCACATATGTGTAAGAATTTTTGTATTTTCTTTCAAATATAAATGTTATAATTGTTGTAATAAATTTAGAAATGTGAATGAGCAATAAAGTTATTTATGTGATTTTAAGCATCATGGCCATGACAGCGTTCTACCGCCGACTCTGCGGCGTAGGCTGGCTTGGACACGTCTCGTATCCAAAAAAGCGGATGCGGGTCGTGACAGCTTGGGTTATGCTAATGGGTTAAACCGTGGGCTTCAGTTAATGGGCTAACTAGGAGTCTCAATAAAGGCCTTAATAATAATGTTAACACAAATAATAATAATAATAACACCATGTGCTACATAAAATCATTAATTAATTAGATTCAAAAATCTGAATTTTACAACCTTCCCTCCTTAGAAAATTTTGTCCTCAAAATTTCTACCAGTAATGAAAGAGAGGGTTAGCACATGTCTCTCCCCAATTTTGCAGTTATTTCACTCGCATTTAACTCTTGGAATCGATCATCCTCACTTGGGCGTGATGTCGTACAAGTCTGGTATTGCACTTGTACAAGGCAAAGAGGGTATATAATTGATAATCTCCAAATAGGAACACATCGCAGCGGCAGAAGCAGACAAATTGAAGATAATGAGGACGTTCTTACTCATTGAATAGAACACCTTATTTGAATTGTAGCAGCAGAAATAAGCAGAAAACTTGAAGTCGCACAGAGATATGTAGAAATGAGCTGTCTTTATTGATAATTGAAAATAGAGTACAAGACTTGTAATGGAATACAAATTTTACAACACATCTCACTTTACATTGATAGCCAACTGTACAAATGCCATAAAGCTTACATTTGATACTTTGATACATTGGATTACAACTTGATATACCGACTTGGCTTACAAATCACTGGTATAACTGATTCTATGTTCCATACATTATGCCCTTTATAGACAGAAGATATCATCTTTTGGAAGGAGAGCTTCTGCATGCCCAACAAATCTTCGATGTCGCGGGACCGATCAAGCCAATTTTCGTATACATAACTTTTCAAGCGCAAGCACCTAAAAGAGTGCCCACAATGTGGGTCAGTACATCATCTATGTACTGGCGAGCAGAATCCAACCCACTCGCCTAAACCAACACTAAGTGATCAATTTTAGCAAGCATTCATTAGAGTGATCTTTCTAGTTAGTCCCTAGCTCCAGTTTATAGTTCAAGCAGTATTCATTGAAAAGACATGTAAACTAGCAGTAGTATTGTTCTTTTGGAAGCAACAGTGATTGAGGGGCAGCATATGTTCTCACATTTCTCTTCTATAGCAATAGTTTTATATGTAAGTCATAATTGAGCAGTGTTCATAGTAAGGCATCGTTCTAGCATACTTTGTGTTATCTCGTTAAGCAGTTTATAACATTTCTTGTGAAGGCAACTCTTAGCAAGGCAACACTTTATCATACTATATTTAACATGTTAAGCATGTTATAGAGTTTCTCATTGGAAAGGCAATATCACAACATCATTTTGTTTAGCATGTTAAGCAGGCAAGTTGAACCAATACATATATTGAATATATCACATTTAAGTAATTTCTTACCGATAGCCGACTCCTCGTACCTGCATCAAAAATAGGTTAGCAGATATACTTACTCTGCCTGCACAAAACATCCAATAGCATGCATCCTGACTACATGATTCACTGGTGATAGTGCACCATTTAGGATATTGTCATATAGGACTTTATAGGGTATGAGATGTGCCATTCACCAGGTTGTGAGTCTGAATGAATGTCCCAGTACCGCGTGCCACCAAAGCACGCCGATTCCTCCTAGGCCGACTCGATTCCACCGTCGCGGGTACCGTTCGAGGAAATAATACCTTGTATACAAGTTGCCCATGGTCATGCGAATGCGTGTCCAACTCGATCGTAAAAAAATCATAAGATAAAATATTGAATAAGTAAAGGCAACAATTTATTATCTCATCTTTTCACATCGTGTTCAACGAGTTATTTATTCTCATCATTACCATCATTTTACTTGGTGATCTCAGCGATCCCAAACCTCATCATTTCTTATTGCATCAATTCTTTCCTTTCGCATTACATCAACTTAAATACATTGAAGCATTATCATATCATTCAGTTCTCAATGAGCATGTAGCATCTCATTTATTTTATTGGGTCAATAGTATAGCCAGTTCATTTCTCATGTATCATTTATAAGTATCTCATTGATCAAGTGATAAATTTGTTTCAACATCATTAAGCATAAGGGATATTATCGATTCATTTCATGGTATTAATTCACATTAGCAATTCAAGTGTGATTCATTCAGCAGTTCAATATTCATGTATTGTTTATTTCAATATTAGGCAACATAAGCATCTCTATTATCCAACAACTAAAATATAGGATATTTAGGGGCAACGCATAACATCACAATACTCTATTTTATTAAGCATGAAGGCGTAGAAAGGAGGGAGGACAGTTCCACTTATGAGCACCCTGAATTTTGGGTTGATTTTTTTAATTTTTCTGATTGATTAGTTTCAATAAATAATTTATTCTGTTATTTATCTTTAAGTGTACTTTTTTGTGCCTTTGATATTTGGAGTGACAGGGATGTTCATCTCTGGAAACTTTCTTCATGAGTTTTGTAGTGGACATGATTAGCTTCATTTTGGTATATAATGTCCCACTAAAACTTGTTCCCTTGTACTCTTTTTGCTTCACAGAACTTTGGGTCGATTTAGACCTTTTGATCATTAATTGATTTTCCACTCTTTTTCTTGATCATCATATGCACGTTACCGTGACTTTTAATTTGGGAGCACAAGACCAGTCATTTTCTTGAAACCAACTTCTCATGCATGATCTACTCGAGACACTCTTCACTCATGACCTTCGTGTCCCACTCAGACATACGATTTTGTGCTCCATTTGCTTCACACAACTTTTCTGACACGTGACCCAATTTTATTTCACCCTACGGTGTCACATTTATTTTTCGACTTGAATTGTGGATACCCTGTCGACCCAAACCTGACAACCCCAAATATGGACATGGCCCACATAAAGCTTACTACCCGTATGATACTTGTGTCCCATTTATTGGAGCTCCCGTATGCTACTTATTTACCCATGATCATAAACACCTATTTAAATTCGATTATTGTGCCATGTTCGATTTTGATCCAACCCGGCTCCACTGAACCCAATCCCAGCTCTATGTTACCCTCCATCATGACACCCTCAGCCTCATTATCCTTGAAAAATATTAAATACTCATTCTACCTATTTTTAATATTTAATGGAAAATTCTATTGATTTTAATCCCTTGGAATGACCAATTTCCCTACAATTAACCCTAGCCATTTGATTTCCACTAAATAAATCCTATCCATTCAATTACTACATGCAAACATCCCCAACACCTCCTAGCCAAGTGGCCGGCCCTAACATTTAGGGGGTCACTTTTTCCTCACTCGCTCTCTCTTCCTATTTTCTAACACTCACAAACTAATCACCACTTTCTCTCTCTCCCTTTCTAAATTTTTTTCCCACAACAGCCAAGGTTGGCCGAACCCTGAGCTCATCCCCGAGCTCTTCCTCCTCCTCCCGAACTCATCCCAGCCTCCTCCTTCCGACTTCACCTCGGCTCCTCCCCGAGCTCCACCAACCTTATCTTCTCCAACACCATAGCCATCATCACCTCCATCTGATCACCAGCCTCCACCTCTTCCCTAAGCCCCGTACGGCCACCGCCCCCGCCGTGCCAGGTCGCGCGCCGCCACGTCGTCGTTGGGCCAGGCTAGGCCGTGCGCCGCCGTACGACGCTGCAACAGCAGCGGGCAGCAGCTGCTGCCATTGGCCGGCCGGGAATGGCCTCGTGGCCGCGCGCGCAGGCCACGCCGCCGGCCGCCGCCGCCGTGGCTGGCCCCCCCTGCAGTGGGCGAGCACTGGCGACCCCCCTGGGTGTGCCACCTCTCTCTCCGGCGCGACGTATAGGCGATTCGTGCATTTCGTACGAATTTTCACCGTGACGCACGCGAAATCAAGTCCGATTTGGCGCTCCGTCGCAGCAACTTCGTGCACGATTTTTGAGAAATCCGATCGTTGGATCGGCGATTTCTTCGCTCCGTCACAATCTCGGTATATCCATCTTCACTCCTGTCAATTTTCGTCCGTTAATTTTATCGTTTGATACATCAAAATCGGCCACAAGTTGACCATTTAAATTGTATAAATTTTGGCCAGTTTTGCGGAGCCAACTTCGTCAGCTTGTACCTCCTCCACCGCAGCTCCATTTGGCATGCTACCAGTTCCTATGCAAAGCTGGTATAACCCTCTTACTACCCCTCCAGTTTTGTTTTATTGTGAGCTTTTTGATTGGTTGAATTCGATGCCAAAGTTGGCCGTCCGAATTCGTAATTTCTAACTTGTAAAATTTCATTTTTGAACACGGGACTACAGATTTCATTTATGACACCACCAGTAGACTCGTGGCGTCGTTCTGGCATGTTTTCATATAAAATTTTTTAGATTTGGAGGACGTGGGCCCTGGCACGTATTTCGGTGCAAAGCGGGCCCCACAGTCCGGGTCAACGGGACTTTTTAACGTCGGCTCATCGAAATCCAATTCCGGATACACCGTTGAGTTCGTATCGTCATTCTGGACTCGTTGACATATAATTTGCTAGATTTTAGTGGACATTGGTTCCGGCACACATTTCGGTGCAAGTCGGATACCAATATCCAGGTCAACGGGTCATTTTGAGATCGGCTAATCGGAATCCAATTCCGGATATACCGTTGAGTTTGTATCGTCATTCTGGACTCGTTGACATATAGTTTGCTGAGTTTTGAGAACATTGGCTCCGGCACGCATTTCTGTGCAAACCGGAATTCCAAGTTCTGGTCAACGGACCAAATTGAGATCGGGTCAACGGAATCCAATTCTGGATATACCGTTGGGTTCGTATCGTCATTCTGGTTTCGTGGACAAATAATTTGTTACATTTTATAGACTTTTTTTCTTGCACGTTTTTCGGTGTAAAACGGCTCCGACACGGATATCGTTTTTGACCCGAAATTATCTTTTTGCCCTTGTGTCCAAATTAGACCGATGGGTAGGCTATCCTAGCTAATTTGACCATTCTGGACACGTTGGCGATGTTTATTTCATCATCCGACAATGTTTGTAGATAGTTTCTCTATGTAACATATTTTATTATAATTAATTCTCATAATATTCGTATTTCGGGATTAGTACAACGAAACTGAGATCGGTCAATTCCAGTGATCTCACATCGCTGAAATTGACAAGATGGACAAGTGGATCACTATAATAAGATTATTAACTTTACCGTTGATCATATTATCTCGATTTGCGTGTCGTAAGTTTCAACGTACAAATAACGAAGTACACTTTATATCTTTAATAATTAAACTAGAATTGACCCTGTTTGACCAAAGTTGACCAGTTGACCAAAAGTCAACTGTAAGTCAACACTTGACCTAGTTTGACTAGATTGTTGACCGGAGTTGACCTAGAGTTGACTTTACTTAGAAGAGCCTAGAATAATATAGATTGCTTGTAGAAATTCATTTATTACAACTTGAACACCTTGTAACCTGTGTTGCTTTAAATAGGACTCTGTGGCTTCAGTTGGACCTCTATACCTATCAGCTGTTCATGTTATCAGGCGAGTACATTCTCTGACCGTTTCATACTTGTCTGGATTTACATTCTTGCTCTAGATTACTGTACTTGATGCTGACACGATTGTTATCACAGATTGGTACTATATGGATCTTCTTTTGAGATATTATCCCCTTGTATTCACTAAATACATATTGTGATGTGCGTTTCACTTACATATTGTATTTATTGAATACCTTTATCCTTGTATACTCATTGTGCATATTGTACTCTCATTATTACATGAGTCCCATGGATAGACCATTGTACAACTATTGTATAACATTGTATATCTATTGTATAACATTGTACACTATTGTATAAGATAACGTAACTAGAGTGGATCCTTGTGTATTAATTGGGGAGGGAGAGTAGAATTGGTTATGTAATCAAATCCTATTGTGCAATATTGTATAACCATTGTATATGTCCATTGTGTACTCACGTACAATGGAGTTACCATTGCATTGTCCTAAATCGTTTACATAACCAGATTGTACTCTAAATCAAATATTGCTTACGGTTCTTACTTATCATATATAGATATTTCCTATTATCAAATCTCTGCTATTTTTCATATACATTCTTCTTTCAGCGTTTCCTGTATCTTACTCTATTACAAGCTTTATATTTCCTAACTTGATATGAACTGCGTAAGATGTTTTGTGCTCGCTCCTGTCCTGACTGGACCTGTTGATAAATTTTACAGATAGCTTGGAGGTTGCCTGCTAGCCTAGAGGAGACACAGTAGAGGTTGTATAGATAGTTATTTTAGTTGTCTTGAGTTGTATTTACTTTATGGATTACTGTATTTGAGATTTAAGATATTTTCTGGGTTTGTGTATCTTAGACACTTAGACTTCTATCTGCGGTATCTCTTTGTGGATTTCATATTTTATCTATCTTTTATCATGCTCTACCTTAGATGTGATTGAGACTGTATTTGCTATGTCACCTCCATTCGGAGTGTATATACTGTACAGGTACCTTTATACTGTTAGATGTTTGACCTAGGACAGCGTCCTACCGCCGAAACTGCGGCATAGGCTGGACGTACCCACGTCTCGTGTCCTTACTCTAGGGTGCGGGTTGTGACACCACTCACTTGTATAAAGGGTCTTCTCATTTCGATGGCACACGTATTCCCACTATATGTAGCTCCACCAGCGAGTCATGCTCTAATACTCATCCGTCTATCCAGCTAAGAGAGTGCATCAGTCTCAATTCTCTTAATTTTTAACCCAAGTCATGGTCAAACTTTCTGATCGCATCCAGCAAGCCAACCAAATACCTCGCACGGAGCGGGGCATTACAGAATATACCTAGAAAAGATGAGGATACTTCTCCCTTATCTCAGCCTCTCGCTCGCAGGTAGCCACGATCGGAGAGTAGTGACGCCAAGCTACCTTGACTAGTGGGATCACCGCGTGCCTCAGTCTCTTCTCCATGCGATCTACTATTTCTACTGGCTGCTCTAGCACGATGAGACTTGGTCCAATCTCCAGCTCTGAGTGATCCATAATATGGCTCGGGTTCGATACGTAACGTCTTAGCTGCGATACATGGAAGACGTTATGCACGCCCTCGAGACTAGATAGAAGAGCCACTCTGTAAGCTATTTCTCCAATCCTGCTCAATAATTCAAATGGGCCGATGTACCTGGGATTGAGCTTTCCAGCTCTGTCGAATCTGATAGTGGCTCTGGTAGGAAAAATCCTGACAAAGACCTGATATCCTGCCTCAAACTCCAAAGTTTGGCGCTTACTGTCTGTCCAATGCTTCTGGCGATCCTGTGCAATCCTCAGCGTCTCTCTGTGTTTCACTTAACAAAATGCCTAAAATTGGCTTTTGAAAGAAAACAAGAAAAAGTACAAAAGTACAAGTTGTTCTAGAAAGTATTGCTATGGAAGTCTGATCTGAAAGCGATCACTTTGTTCCTTGGACCATACGATGATGATGAAGAAAACTGCTTGAAGAAGACGAATAATCGGAAGAACTAAGTCACCAGAAAGGTATCGAGCAACGGCACTGATACTGTTAGATGTTTGACCTAGGACAACGTTCTACCGTCGACACTGCGGCGTAGGCTGGACGTACCCACGTCTCGTGCCCTTTCTCTAGGGTGCGGGTCGTGACACGTTTTTAGTGGTGGCCCATGCAGGTTGAGATTCGCAATTGTGCGAAGTCGTGGTAGTACGACAATTAGTTGTACTGCTGCGCGCCTGCAATTAAGGATAATGAATAGGTCTTTAATGAGAGGATACTCAATCACATTTAGGATTTCTTAAGAGATTCCTGGGACGACCCTTGAGAATCTTATTTTAACTTCGATTTGAAAACTCTTCTTTCCTTGATTTGATTTATCTTTACCTTCTGTTGTTGAACTTGATTTTGATGGATTATTGTTGAATTTGAGTTTGTATTTATTGATTTTGATGGATGATTGTTGAATTTTGAATCTTGATGTTAGCTGTTGCATCCGAGTTTGTATTTATATGATTTGATGGATTATTGTTCAGTTTTGAATCTTGATGTTCGTTGATAAATTTGATTTTTGGGTATCCATTGTTGATTTAATTTAATTTTTGTCAAGATAAAATTATATGGGCTAGGTCATCTAAGTTATGGAATCCAGTCTTCTACAGTCACATTAGCCAGCATGGTGAGGACATATAGTCTGACTTTGGATATATTTCTCGGGTGTGGGAATTTAAGATTTTCGCAGCCAAGCTAGCGGCATCGCAAAAATTTTAAATACCATGATTATAGAGGTATGTGCCTTAGTCGAGGACTCTGTGATTATCGTAGCCTTGCTTACTAGTATGACGAGGATTTAGAGCACCATAATTTTGGATAGACGCATATGATTATCAGATTGTACCTTAAATGCTTTTGAACATGTTTTCTCTACTTTTGTTTCAGTCCTTCTCAAAAAAAAGAAAAAAAAGAAAAAGAAAAAGAATCATTGTTTGTTTTGTTTTGTTTTACTTTTCATTATTTAACTTAGGAGTAGCTTTAGCTATTATTATAAACCTTGTGTAACTTCTTGCTATAAGTTTCTTCATAATACAATGAATCGATAATTTTGCTAGATCTTATCTTGGATTTGATATTATAGCTCTGGTTTCAAAATGGTTCCTTCTTTTAAACAGATAAGCAGAACATATTTTATCGTTATTTCCTTCTTGCTATTATTCTTGTATTAAATAATAATAATAATAATAAAACTGTCTTGATTACATCAATCACCTACTTTGCAATCTTGGTAGGAATCTAAATATTGGTCTTGTCGAAGAATTTAATTTTTATATTGGGACATGAGAATATATATAGTAGACACAGACACTTTGTCTGACACGTATGCATGCTACACTTTGATTACCAACCCATCTAAATGCATATTAATATGTTGTTGATGTTTAAATTCTCAAAACCCCAATATTTCTGATACAGTACAATATCAGAGGCTGATTCTCTGCTTTTCTAGTTTAAATTCATAATTAAATATAATTTTCATAATTTTAGTTTTGCTTACATCACTGCACATGTATGTTATATACAGGGTTTCATTTCTTAAAGAAATTGGTTGAGTTTTGTGTTTGAACTTGTCAAATCTGAGACTGTGTGCATATTAACCCTTAATACTGGATTCCAAATGTTTAGTTCAATTTGCTGTTTTTTTTAAAATGTAATATTTTGAGCTATATACATTGTTGTATGTAGGGATATAATGTTAGGTTTTATTTTCTTACATGTTAGGTTGTGATAAACATTGGGTTGGTTTAATGTTCGAATTTCTCTAAAATCCTAAAACTGAATACATGTTAACATTTTTACATTGATTTCAAATGTCTAGTTCAATTTCAGATTTAATATGTAATATTGAACTGTATGCATAGCTAAATGTATGGATAGTATGTTAGGGTTCATCTCCATCATGTTAGGAAGCGTTGGGAGCATTGAGTTGGTTGTGATGTTCAAATCTCTAAAATCTGAAACTGCATTATGTTAATATTACACTGGTTTAAATGTTAGCTTATTTTCAGATTTTGTATGTAAATGCTGAACTAAAACTGGGTTTAACCTTTCAATACTAAAGCTATAACCCTGTACAAGGACACACACACCCCCTAACTTAGTATACACTGCCATGTAAACCTAACCCTTCCTCTCTATGTTATGTTCATATATCTATATAGATATATATAGAGTTTATGCATACATGTTATAATGTATATAGATACATAACTAAATCTCTACCTCTTTATATATATATATATATATATGGTTAGCCATGCATGTTATGGGTAAATAGGTTGTGCATTGTAGATTGTTAACCAATATGCCATGAGTAGTGTAACTTGATAGCTATTATTTTGAAACCCAAATCCTCCTATACACTTTCATGTATATTTCACATACACACATGCCTACTATCTAACCATATAAACATGTCCACATACGCCCATACACACACGAACCACATAACCTTTACATAATGCTAGCTTTTTCCTCTCTAACGCTATATATATAAATATATTGTGATTGAATTTCAATGCAATTGACTTTTATTTTTTAACTTTTGATTTTGATTTCTTCTTTGAATAGTACCCCTTTATAGATAATTGGTAGTTATCTTTATTTTATTTTTGATAAATACCAGTTTTCATATAGGATGGTAGACTGCCTTACAGTTTTGATGATTTGTTATTTTTGTATCTTTTCTAGTTTAGCACCCTAGATTGCTTGTGTGTTTTGATACCCTATGACCGTTTTGGTTAGCATGACTAGTATACCTAGATGAGACTTTCACTACCACCGTATGCCAGGACCCTGTATGCCATCCTTTTAAATCGTATGATTTGTTTAAGTTCTGAGACTTTGATTGTGGGGGTTTGACCTAGAAGGAGTATGAACAATTTAATTTCGAGGACAAAATTTTTATAAGGTGGGTAGGATGTGAGCACCCTGAATTTCGGGTTGATTTTTTTAATTTTTCTGATTGATTAGTTTCAATAAATAATTTATTCTGTTATTTATCTTTACGTGTACTTTTCCGTGCCTTTGATATTTGGAGTGTCAGGGATGTTCATCTCTGGAAACTTTCTTCATCAGTTTTGTAGTGGACAGGATTACCTTTATTTTGGTATATAATGTCCCACTAAAACTTGTTCCCTTGTACTCTTTTTGCTTCGCAGAACTTTGAGTCGATTTAGACCATTTGATCATTAATTGATTTCCCACTCTTTTTCTTGATCACCATATGCACGTTACCGTGACTTTTAATTTGGGAGCACAAGACCAGTCATTTTCTTGAAACCAACTTCTCATGCATGATCTACTCGAGACACTCTTCACTCATGACCTTCGTGTCCCACTCAGACACACGATTTTGTGCTCCATTTGCTTCACACAACTTTCCTGACATGTGATCCGATTTTATTTTACCCCACGGTGTCACATTTATTTTCCGACTTGAATTGTGGATACCCTATCGACCCAAACCTGACAACCCCAAATATGGACATGGCCCACATGAAGCCTACTACCCGTATGATACTTGTGTCCCATTTATTGGAGCTCCCGCATGCTACTTATTTACCTATGATCATAAACACCTATTTAAATTCGATTATTGTGCCATGTCTGATTTTGATCCAACCCGGCTCCACTGAACCCAACCCCAGCTCCATGTTACCCTCCATCATGACACCCTCAGCCTTATTATCCTTAAAAAATAGTAAATACTCATTCTACCTATTTTTAATATTTAATGGAAAATTTCATTGATTTTAATCCCTTGGAATGACCAATTTCCCTACAATTAACCCTAGCCATTTGATTTCCCCTAAATAAATCCTATCCATTCAATTACTACATGCAAACATCCCCAACACCCCCTAGCCAAGTGGCCGGCCCTAACATTTAGGGAGTCACTTTTTTTTCACTCTCTCTCTTCCTATTTTCTAACACTCACAAACTAATCACCACTTTCTCTCTCTCCCTTTCTAAATTTTTTTCCCACAGCAGCCAAGGTTGGCCGAACCCTGAGCTCATCCCCGAGCTCTTCCTCCTCCTCCCGAACTCATCCCAGCCTCCTCCTCCCGACTTCACCTCGGCTCCTCCCCGAGCTCCACCAACCTCCTCTTCTCCAACACCATAGCCATCATCACCTCCATCCGATCACCAGCCTCCACCTCTTCCCTCAGCCCCGTATGGCCGCCGCCCCGTTACGCCAGGCCGTACGCCGCCACGCCGTCGTTGGGCCAGGCTAGGCCGTGCGCCGCCGTGCGGCGCTGCAACAGCAGCAGACAGCAGCTGCTGCCATTGGCCGGCCGGAAATGGCCTTGTGGCCGCACGCATAGGCCACGCCGCCGACAGCCGCCGCCGTGGCTGGCCCCCCCGGAGTGGGCGAGCACCGGAGACCCCCCTGTGTGCACCACCTCTCTCTCCGGCTCGACGTATAGGCGATTCGTGCATTTCGCACGAATTCCCGCCGTGACGCGCGCGGAATCAAGTCCGATTTGGCGCTCCGTCGCAGCAACTTTGCACACGATTTTCGAGAAAGTCGACCGTTGGATCGGCGATTTCTTTGCTCCGTCACAATCTCGGTATATCCATCTTCACTCCTGTCAATTTTCGTCCGTTAATTTTATCGTTTGATACATCAAAACCGGCCACCAAGTTGACCGTTTAAATTGTATAAATTTTGGACAGTTTTGCGAAGCCAACTTTGTCAGCTTGTACCTCCTCCACCGTAGCTCCATTTGGCGTGCTACCAGTTCCTATGCAAAGCTGGTATAACCCTCTTACTACTACTCCAGTTTCGTTTCATTGTGAGCTTGTTTGATTGGTTGAATTCGACGCCAAAGTTGGGCGTCCGAATTCGTAATTTCCAACTTATAAAATTCCATTTTTGAACATGGGACTCCAGATTTCATTTTTGACACCACCAGTAGACTCGTGGCGTCGTTCTGGCTTGTTTCATATAAAATTTATTAGATTTGAAGGACGTGGGCACTGGCACGCATTTCGGTGCAAAGTGGGCCCCACAGTGTCACCCTCATTTTCCGTATTTCCCGTATTTCGTATTTATACTCGTATCTGGATTTTTGGCATATATTTTTATTTTTCTCAGCTTGTGGAATTTCGGTATTTCTTGTATTTGGGTTTTGTCATGGCTCGATTTTAATTGGTTTGGATTGGTTTGGGTTGGTCTGGTTCGGTTTATGCATGGAGCACCTTAACCTATGCTACCCCTCATCCCCACCACAACTCCCCCTCTTTATAATCCCCACCTACCACTCTCTCTCTTCATTACCACCACCATTTATTTTCTTCTTCTTCTCCTTCCTCCACAACTCTCCCAACCCTAGGCAAGTGCATCTTGCCACTACATGAGAACCCTCTTTTATTTGTCCATTTGCTAGATTAGGACATGGTGATCAACATTAGAACTTGAGTTTTTATGATTTGGAGTCTCCTTTGCTCTAGATCTAAGTTATTTCTATTTTTGGATTTTGCATGGTTTGATCTCTTTAAGTTGGATTTTCATGGGTTTTGGTGTTTCCATGTGGAAGAGCATTCAATTCTACCCAAGTTGGAACTTTGGAAATCTGGATTTGGAGTTCGGATGGCCAAGTTATGAGGTTTTGAAGTTTTGGAGCCATTGGAGCTTCTTCTCAGCCATGGAGAAGAAGACCCAGACCCTGCGTGCGTGTTTTTACGCGTACGCAGCTCTCTGCTTGCGTGCTTTTGCATGTACGCAGCTCCCTGTAGCGTGCGTGACTTTTCACGTAGCTGCTCCCTGTAGCGTGCGTGACTTTTCACGCAGCTGCTCCCTGTAGCGTGCGTGACTTTTCACGCAGCTACTTCCTTGAGCGTGCGTGACTTTTCACGCAGCTGCTCCCTGTAGCGTGCGTGACTTTTCACGCAGCTGCTTCCTTGAGCGTACGTGACTTTTCACGCAGCTGCTCCCTGTAGCGTGCGTGACTTTTCATGCAGCTGCTTCCTTGAGCGTGCGTGACTTTTCACGCAGCTGCTCCCTGTAGCGTGCGTGACTTTTCACGCAGCTGCTTCCTTGAGCGTGCGTGACTTTTCACGCAGCTGCTCCCTGTAGCGTGCGTGACTTTTCACGCAGCTGCTTCCTTGAGCGTGCGTGATTTTCACGCAGCTGCTCCTCTTGAGCGTGCGTGACTTTTCACGCAGCTGCTCCCTGTAGCGTGCGTGACTTTCACCTACGCTGCTCTCTCAGCGTGCGTGACTTTTCGTACGCTGCTCCCCTGACCCCTTGCTTAACCCACAGGCTCTTGGAGTTTGGTCTTATTTCTTTAAGCTTGGCTTTTCTATAGTCCTGTATATTAATATTTTATTAGATATTTTATGCCCATTTTATATCCTTACGCCTTTTGTCATGAACTTGATTTTACTTAATATGTTTGGAATGACTGTTGTACATGGCTTGGTATGGCAAGAACTAGCATAACACGACAGTGACCCATGGTGGTGCACTCCTGACATGACCAACCTGACATGATAGTGGCCTGTCGTGGCGCACTCCCGACAAGTACCCTGACATGAATTATATTGATAACTTAACTTAACCTGTCTTGACACCGTGGGTGGTTCTTTCATGCTTGCTTGTTAAATCCACTTGTCCAGTCTCGCATCATGTCTAGGATGGGACTCCTGAGTACCACGGTCAGGAGTACCTACTGAATTGGACTAAGGTTAATAATTAGTATAATTCACTAGTCATGAAGAGATGTTCCCCAGTTACAGGCGATCCCGTTATTCCGGCCGCAAATGATTGGACTTGTAGCCTGCCGACGAGTAGGGCACATTTCCAGCCCACTGTTATGTGGGGCACCCTCTATTGTCACTTAAATGATTGAACTCTATTGTCACTATAATGCATTATAATCTCTAGATTGTCACTATAATGATTGCCTGGATAACCTGGATAGCTGCAGGGCCTGTGACTACTTGGAGCATCTCATTGCATCTTGCTAGTAACTAGGATTGTGATAACCCTAGTTAGTTAATGTAGAAAGCCGTAGGCAATGATTGGCCGTGATTGCTTGGATGGAGTCTAGTACAGTATAGTATTATCTAGAATTGATTGATTGTAAGATTGTACCAGAATGATTGAATGATTGTCACTCCAGATTGTCACTATAATGTTTGTCACTCCAGATTGTCACTATAATGATTGTCACTATAATGATTGTCACTCCAGATTGTCACTATAATGATTGTCACTCCAGATTGTCGCTATAATGATTGTCACTCCAGATTGTTACTTGACCTGATTTCTTATATTTATCTTGCCGATAAATGGTGAGAAAAACCAAGTTCCGTTCAGACGAAGGGTTACAACCCCAGTCCTTGTTTGGTTTACGGGTTGTAACCTAGCTATCTGAATAGTCCCATGGTTATCTCATCGTATATCATCTTGACATGCTTTTCCATATGTCCTGTCTTTTAGTAATTCTATGCAAGATTGTCTTTTATAATTACCTATCATGCTTTTTCTTAAATTACTGTCTCTTATTATGTAATTATATTATTGTGCTAATTGCTGGCTTTGGTTCTTATTTTGTGGCCTCCTTTGTGGCACTTGCTCTTCCTGGGGTCTGACCAAGCTGGTTTTGTATGGCCAGATACCGGAGCAGCAGCAAAGGATCTACCTGTCTTCCAGCCCGATGGTGGTCACCAGGCGTAACCAGGGCATCGAGTGGGTTTCTTTTGTTCTCCCACTGTAATATTGTAAATTATTCTTTTGAGGCGTTTAGCCGACGAGCAAGTGTTAGCTTGATTGTACTTACTTACTGTCTGCCTACGGGCTGTAACATGATTGACAAGCCCCGGGGGTTGATCATGTATGACTGAACTCTTGCTAGTCCTCACATTTTGTAACGACTAGCTTCATGATCATCTGGATATGTAATGTTTGGGACGCGTTACAATTGTATATTTGGAGATCTGATATCTTGTGATTATTATTAGTTGATTGAGATTGAGACAATAGGCTATTTTATGACCTTAAGAGACTGATGGATTGTAGTGAAACTCTCACATATCTAGACAGCCGTGACCGTATAGCGGTGTGGATTCCATTCCGTTATAAGTAGCTGGCTATGTCTGCCCCCGCTCTCCAGTATTCTGGTTCTGGGGCGTGACACACAGTCCGGGTCAACGGGACTTTTTGACGTCGGCTCATCGGAATCCAATTACGGATACACCGTTGAGTTCGTATCGTCATTCTGGACTCGTTGATATATAATTTTCTAGGTTTTAGTGGACATTAGTTCTGGCACGCATTTCGGTGCAAGTCGGATACCAATATCCGGGTCAACGGGTCATTTTGAGATCGGCTCATCGGAATCCAATTCCGGATATACCGTTGAGTTCGTATCGTCTTTCTGGACTCGTTGACATATAGTTTGCTGAGTTTTGAGAACATTGGCTCCGGTACGCATTTTCGTGCAAACCGGAATTCCAAATTCTGGTCAACGGACCAAATTGAGATCGGGTCAACGGAATCCAATTCTGGATATACCATTGGGTTCGTATCGTCATTCTGGTTTCGTGGACATATAATTTGTTACATTTTATAGACTTATTTTCTTGCACATTTTTCGGTGCAAAACGACTCCGACACGGATATCGTTTTTGACCCGAAATTACCTTTTTGCCCTTGTGTCCAAATTGGACCGATGGGTAGGCTATCCTAGCTAATTTGACCATTCTGGACACGTTGGCGATGTTTATTTCATCATCCGACAATGTTTGTAGATAGTTTCTCTATGTAACACATTTTATTATAATTAATTCTCATAATATTCGTATTTCGGGATTAGTACAACGAAACTGAGATCGGTCAATTCCAGTGATCTCACATCGCTGAAATTGACAAGATGGACAAGTGGATCACTATAATAAGATTATTAACTTTACCGTTGATCATCTTGTCTCGATTTGCATGTCGTAAGTTTCGATGTACAAATAACGAAGTACACTTTATATCTTTAATAATTAAACTAGAATTGACCCTGTTTGACCAGAGTTGACCAGTTGACCAAAAGTCAACTGTAAGTCAACACTTGACCTAGTTTGACTAGATTGTTGACCGAAGTTGACCTAGAGTTGACTTTACTTAGAAGAGCCTAGAATAATATAGATTGCATGTAGAAATTCATTTATTACAACTTGAACACCTTGTAACCTGTGTTGCTTTAAATAGGACTCTGTGGCTTCAGTTGGACCTCTATACTTATCAGCTGTTCATGTTATCAGGCGAGTACATTCTCTGACCGTTTCATACTTGTCTGGATTTACATTCTTGCTCTAGATTACTGTACTTGATGCTGACATGATTGTTATCAAGGATTGGTACTATATGGATCTTGTTTTGAGATGTTATCCCCTTGTATTCACTAAATACATATTGTGATGTGCATTTTACTTACATATTGTATTTATTGAATACCCTTATCCTTGTATACTCATTGTGCATATTGTACTCTCATTATCACATGAGTCCCATGGATAGACCATTGTACAACTATTGTATAACATTGTACATCTATTGTATAACATTGTACACTATTGTATAAGATAACGTAACTGGAGTGGATCCTTGTGTATTGATTGGGGAGGAAGAGTAGAATTGGTTATGTAATCAAATCCTATTGTGCAACATTGTATAACTATTATATATGTCCATTGTGCACTCACGTACAATGGAGTTACCATTGCATTGTCCTAAACCGTTTACATAACCATATTGTACTCTAAATCAAATATTGCTTACGGTTCTTACTTATCATATATAGATATTTTCTATTATCAAATCTCTGCTGTTTTTCATATACATTCTTCTTTCAGCGTTTTTCTGTATCTTACTCTATTGCATGCTTTATATTTCCTAACTTGATATGAACTGCGTGAGATGTTTTGTGTTCGCTCCTGTCCTGACTGGACCTGTTGATAAATTTTACAGATAGCTTGGAGGTTGCCTGCTAGCCTAGAGGAGACACAGTAGAGGTTGTATAGATAGTTATTTTAGTTGTCTTGAGTTGTATTTACTTTATGGATTACTGTATTTGAGATTTGAGATATTTTTTGGGTTTGTGTATCTTAGACACTTAGACTTCTATCTGCGGTATCTCTTTGTAGATTTCATGTTTTATCTATCTTTTATCATGCTCTACCTTAGATGTGATTGAGACTGTATTTGCTATGTCACCTCCATTCGGAGTGTATATACTATACAGGTACCTTTATACTGTTAGATGTTTGACCTAGGACAGCGTTCTACCGCCGATACTGCGACGTAGGCTGGACGTACCCACGTCTCGTGCCCTTACTCTAGGGTGCGGGTCATGACACCACTCACTTGTATAAGGTTCTTCTCATTTCGATGGCACACATATTCCCACTATATGTAGCTCCACCAGCGAGCCATGCTCTAATACTCATCCGTCTAGCCAGCTAAGAGAGTGCATCAGTCTCAATTCTCTTAATTTTCAACCCAAGTCATGGTCCAACTTTCTGATCGCATCCAGCAAGCCAACCAAATATCTCGCACGGAGCGGGGCATTCAGAACATACCTAGAAAAGATGAGGATACTTCTCCCTTATCTCAGCCTCTCGCTCCCAGGTAGCCTCGCTCGGAGAGTGGTGACGCCAAGCTACCTTGACTAGTGGGATCACCGCGTGCCTCAGTCTCTTCTCCACGCGATCTACTATTTTTACTGGCTGCTCTAGCACGGTGAGACTTGGTCCAATCTCCAGCTCTGAGTGATCCATAATATGGCTCGAGTTCGATACGTAACGTCTCAGCTGCGATACATGGAAGACGTTATGCACGCCCTCGAGACTAGATAGAAGAGCCACTCTGTAAGCTATTTCTCCTACCCTGCTCAATAATTCAAATGGGCCGATGTACCTGGGATTGAGCTTTCCAGCTCTGTCAAATCTGATAGTGCCTCTGGTAGGAAAAATCCTGACAAAGACCTGATCTCCTGCCTCAAACTCCAAAGTTTGGCGCTTACTGTCTGTCCAATGCTTCTGGCGATCCTGTGCAATCCTCAGCGTCTCTCCATGTTTCACTTAATAAAATGCCTAAAAGCTCGAATAGCTATCGTGCGTAAAAGAATCAGTTTATTGAGCATAAAGTAGTCCATCTGCACACTAAACGACATTATTGGGTTTAATGTAAATCAAATCCCCTCGGCTTCTGTGTAATCCTGCTGTCAGAAAATTATTGTGTCAGAACAAGAATCACACACATTAAATGCAGCCTGACAGCCTATCCTCCACGTAAAGTTCAGCAGATAACTCTCGCGTAAAGTAGCTCGCGTAGAGAGTAGCTCGCGTAGAGAATAGCTCGCGTGGAGAGTTGCTCGCGTATAGAGTAGCTCGCGTAGAGATTAGCTCGCGTAGAGTTTTATTCTATTTGATTTGTGTAAAGTTCTCAACTTCTTTGACTTAGTCCATGAAGCACTTTTTACGCTCCTACAAGACCCCCTTCAAAGTTTTCAAATATTTTCAAAATTTGAAATACTTTGAACAGAAACATAAAATCTGGGATATTCAACGGTCAACAATCCGCGTAAAAGTCGAGATATCCAACCGTCAGCATAGATTTCGGGAATTTGAACCGATTCAAAATTTCTCTATAAATAGAGCTTTATGAGTTCAGAAAGAACTTTACTTGTTCTTTGCAATCCCCAAACCTCTTTGCTCTCTTTCTCTTTTTTCTCTATCACTTTAAATCGATGGCCCCCAAGAAGACCGCCGTCGGCAGCAAGGGCAAGAAGCCCGCCGCCGATTCATCGTCGACCGACCGCGCGAAAACCCCCATCCCATCATCAACGACGCCCCAACAGAGCAACCCCGCCGTGGCTCCGGCAATGAAGGGTAAAGCACTGAACTTCGGCCGCGAGTTCGTCGGAGAAGAAGACCCGAGCTTTTCACTTTACGCCCACGTTATGCGTGTCAGCGTAGAAACTGAGATAATTAAATACGCCTACGTTATACGTGTCAACGTAAAATTAAGAACATACGCCCACGTCTATACGTGCCAGCGTAAATTTCAAAATACGCTCACATCAACATGTGCCATCGTAAAAATTAGAATACGCTCACGTCAACACGTGTCAGCGTAAAAATTAAAATACGCTCACATCAACACGTGCCGGCGTAAAAATTAAAATTCGCTCATGTCAACACATGCCAGCGTAAAATTCACAATACGCTCACATCAACATGTGCTAGCGTAAAAATTAGAATACGCTCATGTCAACACATGCCAGCGTAACAATTAAAATACGCTCATGTCAACACATGCCAGCGTAAAATTCACAATACGCTCACATCAACATGTGCCAGCGTAAAATTCACAAGTAAAAGACTTTGTGTAAAACAAAGAATTTTTACGCTTTAAAAGTTTTTATCAACTTTAATAAGCGTAAAGTTTGCATAGTCAGAGTCTTTAATCTTTATGCGTAAAACTCAGACCAAATTATCTGCATAAAAATTTCAAATTAGATTTTTCACTAACTTGATTTTTCTTTTTCTTTTGGCAATGGATTTGCAAATTCACCGACTTGCAGAAATATTTGGCTCATCAGCTGGTATGGTGGACTCAAATTATTTGGAGAACCTGTCCCACATGGAGTTTTCCCAATCGAATCCGAAATATCCTGCAGAGAGACGACAGCTGATATCTGCTCAAGGGGACAGAATGCTATTGTCCATGATAAATTGAGAATTGTTGACATCACTGGATGGCCAACAATTTGCAAAGCCAGCTTTCTTATTCGGGGATGCGATAGACTTTAAATCATAAACACACCCCAAGAAGGAGGCTTGGGTGTTCAAGTTTGGAGATTGAGCAATGTATCTCCCCGACATGGATAGAGATTATCCCCTGTCTGCATTTATCCATGCCACCCATCCCTGACAGATGCTGTGGAATCTGACTCCCAGCAGTCATGGAAGGCCAGGAATGATCATTTTTCAAGAGGGAGAGAGACAATGACATGGGCTACCACACAAGTACTCCCAGTAGTAGTGTTGTCCCCTTCTCCGGTCTCTTGCCTGGATTCACTCCGAGTGAAGATTCGGCTTTAATCCAACCGGTGCAGAACCAAATGTTCATTACTAAGTTCATAAGGGCTGCAGTATTATATCCTCAGGCCAACCCCAGGCTTCCAGGGTAGCTAACTCCTTTTAACCAGAATTGGGTCCAAATTAGTGTTTGGATCATGAAGAACTTCCAGACGGAGCTGAAAGACATCGGCCTGTATGAAGCAGTAGCCTCCACTAGTCAGGGTATACCACCGAACAGTAACTTGTTCATGGCTCTGATGGAGATATATATCAGTTCAACAGGAACTTTTGTGACCCCAAAAGGTGAAATGGGTCTCGCACTCCACGAGATACAATTCATCTCTAAGCTGCCAATGGGAGAAGCCCCATGTCACGCCCCAGAACCAGAATACTGGAGAGCGGGGGCAGACACAGCCAGCTACGTATATTGAAATGGAAACCACCTCGATATACGGTCACGGCTGTCTAGAAATATGAGGGTTTACTATAAGCCAATGGTCTCTTATGGTCAAGCCTATTGTCTCAATCTCAAGCAAGTAATATAATTACAAGATGTTTGACCACCAAATATATAATAAAAGGCGTCCCAAATATTACATATCAGCTGATCATGAAGCTAGTCGTACAAAATGCTAGGACTAGCAAGAGTTAAGTCATACATGATCAACCCTAGGATTTGTTAATCATGTTTACAGCCCGTAGGCAGACAGTAAGTAAAAGTGCATCGAGCTAACAAGTGCTCGTCGGCTAAACGCCTCAAAAGAATAATTTTACAATAGAGTGAGCGAAACAAAATAGAAAAAAAATCCACTCGTAGCCCGGGTTCCTTCTAGTCGCCACCATTGGGCTGGAAGCTTGGTAGATCCTCGGGAGCTGCTCCGAAATCTGGCCACACAAAACCAGCTGGGTCAACCCCAGAAAGAGCAAGTGCCACAAGGGGGCCACGAAATAAGAACAAAAGCCAGCAATCAGCACAAAAAATCTAATATTAAAACTAAAATTATGAAAACATGTCAGGATGATATACGACGAGATAACCATGGAACTATTCCGATAGCCAGGTTACAACCCGTAAACCAAACAAGGACCGGGGTTGTAACCCTTCATCTGAACAGAACTTGATTTCCCACCATTTATCGGCAAGATAATAATGCAAGAAATCAAGACAGAAAGCAATCTTGCATGGGATCAAGACATGACTAGACTGGTTATACCTCATTCAATCAATCACGGCCAAGCAGATACTACGGCTTACTACTTTAACTAACTAGGGTTATCACAGGCCTAATTACTAACAAGATGCAGTGAGATTGTTCCACAGCCACAAGCCCTGCAGACCATCCAGGCTACCCAGGACGAAAGATTAGGGTTGAATTCAGGTGGGTACATCGTCCAGGAGAGAAATATACCCTTAGGTGACTTAGAGGGTGCAACACTCGACGGTGCGCTGGAAATGTGCCCTACTCGACGGCAGGCTACAAATCCCAAGAGCGTCCAGGTAACGGGATTGCCTGTAGCTGTGTCATCTCTTCATGACTACTGAGTTATTCTAGTTATTAACCTTAATCCATTTTAGTAGGAGCTCCTGACCGTGGTACTCAGGAGTCCCATCCTAGACATGATGCAAGACAGGACAAGTGGATTTAACAAGCAAGCAAGAAAGTACCACCCACGGTGTCAAGACAGGTCAAGTTAAGTTATCAAAATAAATCATGTCAGGATATAATGTTAAGTAAAATCAAGTTCATGACAAACATGTTAAGTAAAATCAAGTTCATGACAAAAGGCGTAAGGATATAAAATGGGCGTAAAATATCTAATAAAATATCAATATATAGGGCTATAGAAGAGCCAAGCTTAAAGAAATAAGACCAAAACTCCAAGAGCCAATGGGTTAAGCAAGGGGTCAGGGAAGCAGCGTACGCGAAAGTCACGCACGCATGAGAGCTGCGTAGGTGAAAAGTTATGCACGCTACAGAGAGCAGCGTAGGTGAAAAGTCACGCACGCTGAGAGAGCAGCGTAGGTGAAAAGTCACGCACGCTACAGAGAGGAGCGTAGGTGAAAAGTCACGTACGCTACAGAGAGCAGCGTAGGTGAAAAGTCACGCACGCTGAGAGAGCAGCGTAGGTGAAAAGTCACGCACGCTACAGAGAGCAGCGTAGGTGAAAAGTCACGCACGCTACAGAGAGCAGCGTAGGTAAAAAGTCACGCACGCTCAAGGGGAGCAGTGTACGTGAAAAGTCACGCACACTCAAGGGAGCAGTATATGTGAAAAGTCACGCACACTCAATGGAGCAGTGTACGTGAAAAGTCACGCACACTCAAGGAGACACGCTTCCAACAGGAAGCGTACTCAAGCCTGCGTACGCAGCGCTAAAGAGCGCGCGTAGCTCAGGGTGCGTAAGCTAAACAGCTCTGCACACTGCTCACTGTCTTCTCCAAACAGCAAGAACACCATGGATGAACCCAAGGCTTCAAAGTATCATAACTTGGCCATCCGAACTCCAAATCCGGATTTCCAAAGTTCCAACTTGGGTAGAATTGAATGCTCTTCCACTTGGAAACACCAAAACCCATAAAAATCCAACTTAAAGAGATCAAACCATACAAATCTGAAAATAGAAATAACTTAGATCTAGAGCAAAGGAGACTTCAAATCACAAAATACCAAGTTCTAATATTGATCACCATGTCCTAATCTAGCAAATGAACCAAGAAAATAGGGCTCTCATGAAGTGGCAAGGTGCACTTGCCTAGGGTTAGGAGAGTTGTGGAGGAAGGAGAAGAAGAAGAAGAAGGAAATTAATGGTGGAAGTTATGAGGAGAGAGAGTGGTAGGTGGGGATATAAAGAGGGAGAGTTGTGGTGGATTGAGGGTGGAGTGTAGGTTAAGGTATTCCTATGCATAATAAACCAAATCAAACCAACCCAATCCAAACCAATTAAAATCGAACCATGACAAAACCCAAAATACGAGAAATACCGAAATCCTACAAGTTGAGAAAAAAATAAAAATACATGCCAAAATCCAGATACGAGTATAAATACGAAATACGGGAAATACAGGAAATGAGGGTGACAACTCTACCCACCTTAAAAGAATTTCGTCCTCGGAATTTAATCAAGGAGCTAGAGATTGTCACGACAAGCTACATTAAGCACAGGCAAGCTACACTAAGCAGTCCAATCATACAATCATACAATGCAAGCAAGAAAGAGAAAATGTAAGGCATAAGAAAGACATTATACCTCACGAGTCAAACAGGTAGGGATATCGCGATCGGATGTCGTCCTCACGCTCCCACGTTGACTCACCTAGAGAGTGATGACCCCAAGCAATACGAAATAATTTAATAGTCTTGTTCTTGAGTATCTTCTCCCTCCGGTCCAATATAGACACGGGCCTCTCCTCATACGAAAGGTTGGTACCAACAACCAATTCCGAATGGCCTAGTTTGTGGCTCGGGTCCGGAATATACCGTCGTAATTGGGACACATGGAATACATCATGCACCTCACTTAGCGACGGCGGAAGAGCGAGACGATAGGATACATCTCCTACTCGCTCTAGAATGTCGAACGGCCCTATATACCTAGGACTAAGCTTTCCCCGCACGCCAAAGCGTATGACGCCGCGGTTAGGCAAGATCCTAAGGAATACATGGTCGCCGACAGCAAATTCTAAGAGATGCCGATGAGCATCGGCCCAATGGCGCTGGCGGTCCTAGGCAACTCGGAGGTGATCTCTGACCTTCCTGACCACTTCAACCGTCTGGGAAATCAATTTGGGTCCGAGCATCTGCCTCTCCCCGACATCGTCCCATGCTAGCGGGGATCTGCACTTCCTGCCATAAAGAGCCTCGAAGGGTGCCATCTGGATACTGGCCTGATAACTGTTGTTGTACGAGAATTCCACCAGATGCAGATGATTCTCCTGTGAACCACCGAAGTCAAGGGTACAGGATCTCAACATATCTTTAAGAGTCTGGATTGTGCGCTCTGATTGACCATCCGTCTGCGGGTGATAAGCTGAGCTGAACTGAAGGCGAGTCCCCAAACTCTTCTGCAAGCTGCGCCAAAAGTGTTATGTGAATCTCGAATCCCTGTCCGAGGTGATGCTGACTTGCACACCGTGAAGCCTGACGATCTGCCTGAGATATATCTCTGCTAACTGCGCCGTCGACTGTCCAACTCTGAATGGGAGAAAGTGTGCCACCTTGGTAAGCCTGTCCACAATTACCCAAATAGCATCTCTGCCGGCCGGAGATCTGGGCAATCCGGTCACGAAATCCATGGTTATATGTTCCCATTTCCATTCTGGGATCGGTAAGGGTTGAAGAAGTCCAGCGGGCCTCTGATGTTCTGCTTTAACCTGTTGGCAAACCAAACACCGAGAGACAAACCGGGCTATCTCCCGCTTTATGCCATTCCACCAGAAATGCTGACGGATATCACGGTACATCTTCGTACCACCCGGATGAATAGAATACTGTGAACTGTGGGCTTCTGCCATGACTTCCTGTCTGATATCTCCACTAGGTACACAAAGACGAGTGCCGTGCCGAAGGGTACCGTCTTCATGGATACATAACTCTGGCCTTCTTCCTGCTTCATACTCTGCCCTGAGTCGCTGGATCTTGGAATCTGCTGACTGCGCCATCCGGATCCTCTCAACTATGCTGGACTGAACCTGTAGACTGGCCATCAATGCCACACTGGTTGGAAGAACCACTTCAATTCCCATCTTCTAAAGATCTGCCAATAATTCTGGTTGCACCGTCAGGAAATAAACTTCGGCTCTCCTGCTCAATGCATCTGCTACAACATTGGCCTTCCCGGGATGATACTGCAAATCTACATCATAATCTACCAATAGCTCGAGCCATCTTCTCTGCCGCATATTAAGGTCCTTCTGGGTGAAAACATACTTCAGGCTCTTATGATCAGTAAAGATCTCCACTCTATCTCCGTACAAGTAGTGTCTCCACAACTTCAAAGCAAACACTACCGTCGCCAATTCTAAGTCGTGGGTCGGGTAATTCTTCTCATGATCACGAAGTTGGCGTGACGAATAAGATATTACCTTCCCTTGCTGCATCAAGACACACCCCAATCCTCTGCCTGAAGCGTCACAATAAACTGTGAATCCTCCGGTCCCATCTGGAAGGGTGAGAATGGGAGCCGTTATCAAACCTCGCTTCAACTTCTCAAATGATTCCTGACACTCTGCTGTCCAAACAAATGGCACATCCTTGTGGGTCAACTGGGTCATCGGCGCTGAAATCCTTACGAAATCTGAAACGAACCGTCGGTAGTAGCCGGCCAATCCAAGGAAGCTGCGAACCTCTGCCACTGAGCTGGGTACCGGCCATGACTCGATAGCCACAATCTTCTGGGGATCTACTTCCACTCCTCCTCAGGTAATGATGTGACCCAAGTATGATATGCGATCGAGCCAGAACTCGCATTTACTGAACTTGGCGTACAACTGATGCTCCCTAAGCGTCTGAAGGACGACTCTGAGATGCTGCTCATGCTCTGCTTCACTCTTGCTGTAGACCAGGATGTCATCTAGGAACACGATCATAAATTGGTCCAAGTAAGGCATGAAAATGTGATTCATAAGGTCCATGAATACTGCCGGCGCATTGGTCGCTCCAAAGGGCATAACAAGGAACTCCCAATGTCCATACCTCGACCTGAATGCTGTCTTCGGGATGTCCTGCTCTCTGACTCTGATATGGTGGTATCCCGAACGCAAGTCGATCTTCGAGAACACTGAAGCCCCTCTGAGCTGATCAAACAAGTCATCTATCCTCGGAAGAGGGTATCTGTTCTTGATTGTCACCGAATTCAAGGTACGATAATCAACACATAGCCTGGACGTACCATCCTTCTTTATCACAAGAAGCATCGGGGCTCCTCAAGGCGATCCACTTGTACGGATAAATCCCTTAGTCCTCAGTTCTTCAATCATCTTGTATAAAATCTCCAACTCTGAAGGCGCCATCCTGTAGACTCGCTCTGATACTGGTGCTGTCCCGGGAATCAAGTCTATAGTGAACTCAATCTTCCGCTCTGGCGGTATCCCTGGAAGCTCCTCTGGAAAGACATCTGGAAACTCTTCAACTATCCGGGGTAACTGTACTGCTGCTACTGCCATCCGCAATGCTGGGGAAGATGGCTCCACTGTGCCTCTGGAAAATGAAAACTCTGGCTCGCCGGAGATACTAAAGACAACTCTGCCAATATGGCAGTCTATCCTAGCATACTGGTTCCTCAACCAATCCATGCCTAGGACTACATCATAGTCTGCCATAGGAAACTCTATGAATCTAGCGGGGAACTCCCTACCGCTAACTACGATCCGACACGAGGAAAACACTCGATCTACTCCCACAAGACCATTACTAGTAAGTATATTGAGCCTCACTGATAATGACTCGGGCTCCAATCCTATCCGTGTCGTGAATCGTGCAGACATGAATGAATGCGATGCACCAGAATCAAATAATACAGACGCTGGAGAGGAGTTGACGAGAATAGTACCTGCCACTACCTCACCTGGTGCAACTTCTTCTCCTATAGCCATCATCATGGCCTGACCTTGTCCTCTGGCTGCTGGTCCCCTCTGCTGGAAACCTTTCTGCCTATTCTGGGTCTGAGCTTGGGCTTGTGCATACTGCTGAGGGTGTTGTTGCTGGAATGCCTGAGACTGAGGCGGCAAGGGCCTCGAAGACTGGTACTGCTGCTGCTGAACTGGTGCTGGGGCCGGTCCTCTCACCGAAGAGCTAGAAGGGTTGGATGCAGATGAACCACCCCTATTCGGGCAAGCCCCAACCCTATGATCTGCTGCTCCACAAGCCAGGCACAATCCCTGCGCCCTGCGGCAGTCTGCCACCACATGCCCTGGCTTCCCGCAATGAGAACATCCCATCGCGGAAGTCTGCTTCTGCTTTTGCTGTTGCGGGTACGTCGGGGTCGAATGCTGAACCGACGTTACTGAGGCCGCCCGCCTCGGAGTCCCAATGGTCAAACTTCTGGCTGCCGGGGCTGGAGCTGATGATTGGTGCATCTGACTATGGGACCGCTTCCTACCTCCGGTCCTATCCACGATCCTCTGGGAGGTATACTCATACCTCCTAGCTGCTCTCAAGACCGTATCGAACGTCTGGTGCTCGAACTGCTCCACTGCTAACAAGATCTCCAAATGCAGTCCCTGCTGGAACCGCTGGGCTCTATCGAGCTCGGTTGCCACCAAAGTGGGGGTAAACCTACCGAGCCTAGAAAACTCCGATGCATAACTGTCGACTGTTCTGCCTCCTTGCTTCAAGTTGGTAAATCTGGTCTGTAGGTCGTACCGAGCCACAGCATCAAAGTACTTCGTCTGGAATCTCTCCCTAAATACTGCCCAAGCAATGGGTGCCACTAATCCTATGGCTTGCGCTGCCTACCAACTGCGAGCCAAGTCCAACAACTGCAGGCGTACCACCGCCACCTTCTCATTCTCAGGTGTTCTGGCTGCTTCCAGAATCACCTCGGTATCCTGAAGCCATGCGTTCGCAGCAATCGCATCCTCGGTGCCGTCGAAGAAAGGAGGGTTCAAGCGCTTGAAGCTGTTGGCCGCCTGGTTCCCTGGATGTCCGCCTCGGGTCAAGGCATCTTGAACTGTCTGGTGCAGGGCATCGCTTCGACGATCCTGGGAAGCTATCAAGGTTCTGATGAGGCCTACTAAGGTACCATCATTTGGCTCTGCGGGCTGGACGGGCCGAACTGGTGACTCTCCTCCAGTAGGCACAACTCTGGAGGCTACCCCGGAATGCTGGGCTTGATCTCCGGGTTGCTGCCGTTCCACGGAAAATGCTCCACCTCGCTGATCGGTAGGGTCAGGTACAGTACCGCTGAAGAAGACGACACAGGAAAACAATAAGGAAGGACCAGGACAGATCAACGATACAAGCATGTAATCAGGGCAAGAATTTCAGGAAATTGAAAATACGGGCGGAGATCAAGGGCGAATACTGATTGAGACATCTATTCGGTAAACCCTCACATTTCTTGATTGACAAGACCTACATGGGCCCCCACTTAAACCGTGTCACACCCCAGAACCAGAATACTAGAAAACGGGGGCAGACACAGCCAGCTACGTATATTAAAATGGAAACCACCTCGATATACGGTTACAGCTGTCTATAAATATGAGGGTTTACTACAAGCCAACGGTCTCTTATGGTCAAGCCTATTGTCTCAATCTCAAGCAAGTAATATAATTACAAGATGTTTGACCACCAAATATACAATAAAAGGCGTCCCAAATATTATATATCAGCTGATCATGAAGCTAGTCGTACAAAATGCTAGGACTAGCAAGAGTTAAGTCATACATGATCAACCCTAGGATTTGTTAATCATGTTTACAGCCCGTAGGCAGACAGTAAGTAAAAGTGCATCGAGCTAACAAGTGCTCGTCGGCTAAACGCCTCAAAAGAATAATTTTATAATAGAGTGAGCGAAACAAAATAGAAAAAAAACCCACTCGTAGCCCGGGTTCCTTCTAGTCGCCACCATTGGGCTGGAAGCTTAGTAGATCCTCGGGAGCTGCTCCGAAATCTGGCCACACAAAACCAGCTGGGTCAACCCCAAAAAGAGCAAGTGCCACAAGGGGGCCACGAAATAAGAACAAAAGCCAGCAATCAGTACAAAAAATCTAATATTAAAACTAAAATTACGAAAACATGTCAGGATGATATACGACGAGATAACCATAGAACTATTCCGATAGCCAGGTTACAACCCGTAAACCAAACAAGGATCGAGGTTGTAACCCTTCATCTGAACAGAACTTGGTTTTCTACCATTTATCGGCAAGATAATAATGCAAGAAATCAAGACAGGAAGCAATCTTGCATGGGATCAAGACATGACTAGACTGGTTATACCTCATTCCATCAATCACGGCCAAGCAGATACTACGGCTTACTACTTTAACTAACTAGGGTTATCACAAGCCTAATTACTAACAAGATGCAGTGAGATTGTTCCACAGCCACAAGCCCTGAAGACCATCCAGGCTACCCAGGACGAAAGATTAGGATTGAATTCAGGTGGGTACATTGTCCAAGAGACAAATGTACCCTTAGGTGACTTAGAGGGTGCAACACTCGACGGTGCGCTGGAAATGTGCCCTACTCGACGGCAGGCTACAAATCCCAAGAGCGTCCAGGTAACGGGATTGCCTGTAGCTGTGTCATCTCTTCATGACTACTGAGTTATTCTAGTTATTAACCTTAATCCATTTTAGTAGGAGCTCCTGACCGTGGTACTCAGGAGTCCCATCCTAGATATGATGTAAGACAGGACAAATGGATTTAACAAGCAAGCAAGAAAGTACCACCCACGATGTCAAGACAGGTCAAGTTAAGTTATCAAGATAAATCATGTCAGGGTACTTGTCAGGAGTGTGCCACGACAGGCCACTATCATGTCAGGTTGGTCATGTCAGGAGTGCACCACTATGGGTCACTGTCGTGTTATGCTAGTCCCTTGTCATACCATGCCATGTATAATAATCATTCCAAACATGTTAAGTAAAATCAAGTTCATGACAAAAGGCGTAAGGATATAAAATGGGCGTAAAATATCTAATAAAATATCAATATATAGGGCTATAGAAGAGCCAAGCTTAAAGAAATAAGACCAAAACTCCTAGAGCCAATGGGTTAAGCAAGGGGTCAGGGGAGCAGCGTACGCAAAAGTCACGCACGTATGAGAGCTGCGTAGGTGAAAAGTCACGCACGCTACAGAGAGCAGCGTAGGTAAAAAGTCACGCACGCTGAGAGAGCAGCGTAGGTGAAAAGTCACGCACGCTACAGAGAGCAGCGTAGGTGAAAAGTCACGCACGCTGAGAGAGCAGCGTAGGTGAAAAGTCACGCACGCTACAGAGAGCAGTGTAGGTGAAAAGTCACGCATGCTACAGAGAGCAGCGTAGGTGAAAAGTTACGCACGCTGAGAGAGCAGCGTAGGTGAAAAGTCACGCACGCTACAGAGAGCAGCGTAGGTGAAAAGTCACGCACGCTACAGAGAGCAGCGTAGGTGAAAAGTCATGCACGCTCAAGGAGAGCAGTGTACGTGAAAAGTCACGCACACTCAAGGGAGCAGTGTATGTAAAAAGTCACGCACACTCAAGGGAGCAGTGTACGTGAAAAGTCACGCACACTCAAGGAGACACGCTTCCAACAGGAAGCATACTCAAGCCTGCGTACGCAGCGCTAAAGAGCGCACGTAGCTCAGGGTGCGTAAGCTAAACAACTCTGCACACTGCTCACTGTCTTCTCCAAACAGCAAGAATACCATGGATGAACCCAAGGCTTCAAAGCATCATAACTTGGCCATCCGAACTCCAAATCCGGATTTCCAAAGTTCCAACTTGGGTAGAATTGAATGCTCTTCCACTTAAAAACACCAAAATCCATGAAAATCCAACTTAAAGAGATCAAACCATACAAAATCCGAAAATAGAAATAACATAGATCTAGAGCAAAGGAGACTTCAAATCACAAAATACCAAGTTCTAATATTGATCACCATGTCCTAATCTAGCAAATGAACCAAGAAAATAGGGCTCTCATGAAGTGGCAAGGTGCACTTGCCTAGGGTTAGGAGAGTTGTGGAGGAAGGAGAAGAAGAAGAAGAAGGAAATTAATGGTGGAAGTTATGAGGAGAGAGAGTGGTAGGTGGGGATATAAAGAGGGGGAGTTATGGTGGGTTGAGGGTGGAGTGTAGGTTAAGGTTTTCCTATGCATAATAAACCAAATCAAACCAACCCAATCCAAACCAATTAAAATCGAACCATGACAAAACCCAAAATACGAGAAATACCGAAATCCCACAAGTTGAGAAAAAAATAAAAATGCATGCCAAAATCTAGATACGAGTATAAATACGAAATACGGGAAATACAGGAAATGAGGGTGACACCCCATATGAAGAGTATGTTCCCTCCAACCGGAACTAGCAGAAATCAGGGAGAAAAATCCTCAATTGGTTGAGGTATATGAAGAATTGATGTGCCATTACATGATTTGTACTACTATGTATGAAAGTGGATCTCATTTGGCGTACATCAACAAGTGGACAACATATCTCTTTTACCATAAGGATAAGATATCCAAAGATGATAAAGAAAGATTTCAGGAGAACAAGGCTCCAACCATCAACACTGGTTCAACAATCCCAGCTGATAAAATACGAGATATGATGGTTGGCTACAAATTTCCGAACAAATATTTGTCCACCAAGACTGGAGAGTTCTCTGCAGGAACCGAAGCCTTGAGTTTCCTCAGATATGGCAGCCAGAAGATCTCCAAGAAAGCTTTACTGGCAGGCTTTCTTTCTCTGTGGTTGAGAAGATGGGTTGTACTGGGGAGCGGTACAGTTAATAGAATCTACCAAAACGTGCTATGGCCAGCGGTACGTTTGGTGTTCAAAGTCAGAATAAACCTGCTATCAGCAATGGTGTGTCGAATAAACGCAGGTTTAAGGACTTTTGGTGAGGAACTAATCAATAATGCTCCTCACCAGAACGTATTTCCTAGGGTAGAAATGCCCTATACTTGTCTGATGGGCTGGCTATTGCATCACAACTGCAATTTGTTGCCACCAGGCCCTGGAGATGATGCGGAGGTCTTCCTCCAGAAGTTCAGCAAAGCCACATGGACTGCTACGACAGTGGCAGATACCCGAGCAGTATTGAATTATTCTTATGGTTGGAACTTTTTCTGCACAAGGCCACAAGTTCCAGCCGACTGCTTCGACGTACAATTTAAAGATGAAGTTGAAGGAAGAACTTTATTGTCAGTGCCAATTTTCAGATGGTTACAATGCATCAGACCCTCCCACTTGTGTAGAGCCTAAAAATTAAGTTGCGCCTTCAATATACTGATCAGTGATCAAGTTGTGCCCCAAAAATCATGTTGCGCCATTGATATAAAGCAGACTGCGCCACCGATCAGATTGTGCCTGATATCAGACTGCGCCTAATCTTTTAGCGCCAAAGCCTACGTGGCATCTGACACTTAATGGTCATCATTACCTGACCATACTGACGACTGATACAACATAGAACGAGGAAAATCTCTTCGAATCCCGTAAATTATGCCGCTCAAGGAAAAGTTGGTGGACAGCTGTCTTGTACACTTCGTGAGTTGCGCCCAGGTGCAATCTAAACAAAATCCTTAGTTGCGCCTGCGCGCAACCTGAACGACTTTTGATCAGAAGCTGCCATGTGTGTAGGCGTCGCTCAAATCAAGCGCAGTTTGACTTGTTGACTGAAGCTCGTGCAACCTGATAAAGTTGAGACAACTTACATTCTAAAGCAGGATGACATGGCGTACATGCCACTAATCTCTCAAGACGTGTCTAATATCCTGTACACGACCACGCACATCTCAATCATACGATGCCACGCGTCTAAATACAATTAGTACACAATTGACAACTGAATGAAAGTTGGCGCAACAGGAGGTTGGCGCAATCCAGTATGGCACAATCCAGCCTTGCGTACATCAGAATAACTGCTAAAATAGTTATTTTCTGAACTCTATAAATAGAGTTTCCAATCATCATCGAGAGGAGGAACTCTGGCAAAAATTGCTGCTGCGTTCTCTAGAGGCTACAGTCTTCAAGTTTACATTGTCCAAGGGATAAAGTGATCGTCTGCTGATCAGATTCCAAAAGTTGTACTTCCCCAGAATTTATTGTACTTTGTACTCTTTTATAAGTTTAGAATAAAAACAAATTTTTATTTTTTGCAAACAAAATGGCGACTCTGCTGGGGACGACTTTCTCCTCCGACGAGAAAGTGACAACTCAATGTGACATTGCGTCGATCGGCAAGACGCAGAAGACTCTGGTTGTTCAAGTCAACCAGACAGCCTATGCGAATATGATCAACACCAAGTACAACAAGAGCGCGTTGGATATTGCCAAGAATAGGACTGTGTGGACTCCTAAATCTCCCATAGTCGCTGTTGCCCAGGCGCAACTTGAGTGCTCAATGACCAAGGCACAATCTACCTCAGTGGTTCTGGTACATCCTGTTTCTGTTGCCAGGGCACAATCTGCTCACTCTGCTGCCCATGTGCAGTCTACCACTTTCCTTGCTGCCAAAACATAGTCAGTTCAAGCTACTGTTGAGGACAGTCTACCAAAGTTGCTGCCAAGGCGCTACCAGTAGTCCGTAGGACTATGGCGCAACCCAAGCAATCTGCTACTCCGGCACAACTTAATGAAGAACAGTTTGGCAACTCTAGAGGGGGGGGTGAATAGAGTATATATATATATAATGACCAATTAAAAAATTACTCTTTCACGAACAATGAATAATCAGAGTAAAATGCGGAATGTAAATGAAAGACAAGAGAGCATACGCAAACACAGCAATTTTAACCTGGTTTCCCTCGTGGAGGACTAGTCCAGGCCTGAGAACTCTAGCTCAGGATTAAATTCACTATTTGTGAAATAGTAGCTTACAACCCGTGCCTTTACTTCAGAAGAGCACGTCAACTTCTTACAGAGAATCGCAGTGGCGATTGCTTGGAATTGTCCAAGCGATTTCTTCACTCTTGCACAAGAATCCTAACTGAGAGATGCTGAGCACTCGAGACTTAGGAGGCTTGTGGCTAGTAGATGGGAAGGGTATGGCTTATAGAGCTTGTAGGAGAGAAGAGAAGAGAAGATTGAGTGATTCAAAATGAGAGAATTCATGCCCTATTTATACTGATTTTTGAGGCAGAATTCGACCAGAATTCGGGTAGGAGAATTCAAAAATTTGGCCGTTGGACAGCTAGCAACCAGCTAACCCTAAAATTAGGGTTCCTGATTTCTAGGGGACAGAGTTCGGCCCGAACTCTGTGTGGAGGCAGAGTTCGGCCCGAACTCTGTCTCCAGAGCACAGAGTGATTCTAAGTGGGACTTGTGGGCAATTTTGTTTTGGTGGAGCTTGGGATTTTGGGTAGGCTTGTAGACCAAGTTCCAAGAGCTCAGCATAACTCAGAGTACATACTTCTAGACTCAATGAAATGTAAAAGTACAGACTCGAAAATATACTGAGAGTCGGAAACTGAGCTGTCGTTTGTCCCGAACTGAAAGCAGATGTAAGCAGACGTCGTGTGTCGTATTGAATTTATACAGATATTATTTAGTCAATGTAGTCAATATTTGGTTGACTGTGACTTTGTGTCAACAATCTCCCCCATATTGATAATTGACAAAATAATATATGTTTATTTCAATATTCATACCTTGACACAGTTGATTACAACATAGCTCCCCCATAACTGATGCAGAGCTAGAATCGGATAGCTCCCCCGTAATCAGTGAACGGTTCCGAGCTAGAAGTAGTAGCCCTCCCCCGTAAACAGTACATATACCCTGTAACCTGATAGATAACATATTCCCAGAACGAGCACAGATATACACAGATGAATGCATAGAACCTGCATAGAACCTGTAATAGTTTCCCAAAACAAGCCAGCACACAAATATATATATGTTTCTCCCCCTTTTGGCAGTTAGCAATATAAATAAGCAATGAATAGTAATGCAACCACACCAAGAGAAAAAAATAGTATAATACTAGACAAGAGAGTGCATTGGCATGAAAGAAACTATGAGAAATAGCATAAAATGATATCCACCAACCAGAATGTCAAACACATCATCAGGGTTCTAAGATAAAAATCCAGTACATAAATCCATAACTAAATAACTAAAAACATAAAGCAACTAAGACCATCAGCAGTGGCAGCAGCATAACAAGCCAGTCTCCATCACGGAGCACCAGAAGGTCCTGGAACATCTGAAGGACCAGGGAAAGAGCGACGAGGGTCCACGAAAGCATCATCCGGATCCATATACCTCATGACCCACGGATCGTCTATACGATGACCCGCTCGATCTGGATCCTGCTCAATAGGCACATGCAGATCAGGATGACGGGCGAGTGAATACCGCATATCATGCAGAGAGTTCCCAAGGGCACTAATCTGCAGAGTGGTACGGTAATCCTGCTGCGTCCAACGATCATCCTCAACAGCAAAGCGATCATGAAGCATAGTCTGTATAGACTCCAGGGTGGCAGGAGGTGCAGTCTGACCGAGCGGAGGGGCGTCAGGCTCCTCATCAGCAGACAACTCAGTAGTAGCAACAGACTGAAGGCGTCGTACCTTAGATAGAAAGGTAGGTGCCGGCAGGAACGGACAAGCATCAAGTGGTATACGAAAAGCACGAAAGATCATAGGAAGATACAGAGGATAAACCAAAGCTCGTGGTTTCCTCCTACAGCGAATCATCCAGTCCATCATAGTACATGGAAGATTGAAATGAATTCCAAAGTGAAGATGATAAAGAGCAGAAATGTCAAGATAAGTGATTTCATCAGGGGAACCGATCTTGGGTAGAATGGTATTAGAGATGATCCAATGAAGATCAGAAAAATATGGGTTGAGATATTTCGTCATGAGCTTTCGAGGACGTGTGTGCACAAATCGTCCTTGAAGCTTTCAAGTGAAAGTCCGTTGGGAAAACGGAACGAGCGAGCATCAACAAGCCTTTCCCAAGAACTTGGCTCAAGAAGATCAAGATATTCGGCTAGTTCAAAGTCATCAAACGAGATATCGATACCAGCAACTCGTGAATAAATACGAAGGTCATCAAAGGTTAAGTTGCAGTAGAATATTTGAACGGCATGACGATAAATAGCAGAAGATGTAGTGACTAGTTCATCAATATAGAGGTCATGGAATAAAGAATCATATTGAGAGAATATGGAAAAATTGATAGGATGTCCTGTGAATACCTGACGATTCCGAAAGTCACTAAACCAGTTGTTTGATGCATCAAGTGAGACAAAAAGTCTATTGTCATAAGTGGAAGGATGTTGAGGACGAGGTGGATTGAACAAAGGGTGAGGTGGTTGAAGTTGTTCAATGATTTGTTCAATTGATGGAGGAGAATCCGAAGAGGAAATACTCTCAACTCGAATCCTCTTCCCACGATTGAACAAGCAAGGAGCCATTAAAAGATTTTTAAAAAAAATGGTACCTGAAACAGGTAAAGAACAATGGAGGAGAATGGAGAGGAGACACCTTTTTCTTGATTTGAGAAGCAATGAGGCACTCTAGATCAAAAACTAGGGTTAGGGTTTCAAGGAAAGAGTGTGTATAGGTGAGAAAAGGTGGTAATAGTGAAGGAGAGAGAAAGAATCCCGACATAAAGTAGGGTTTTGTCTTTGGTCGGGTGAAATATTGACCATTGGATTAGAATAGATCCAACGGCAGAGCCAGATCCCGACCCTGGAACCAAGGGACCGAACTCGGCCCGAACTCGGATAGGAGCAGAGTTCGGCCCGAGTTCTGGATCATTGGTCCAGAATAGAACAAAGGCTAAAAAGAAAACAAAAGTTGAAGAATAACAAGAAATGATAACAAAGAAAAAGATTTAAGAGTTAAACAAAAGAAAGTTGAGGACACCAAAGAGAATAGAATAGATAGAGAAGGAGAGGTACACAGAAAACAGAATGAACTTTTTAGAAAATATCAATTAGGCAATATTAACTCGAAACGAGCCATATAATAAATAAGGATATATATTGTGGTTCAATAGTCCAAATTTGCCATGGGTTAGCTGCAGGGGCCGGATTCCAGCTAGCGGTAGTCCTGAGGACTAGTGCACCGTGTCGCTTAGGCTTTTACGCCTTGTTGTCAGAAGGACCCTTTCGGCTTGTATCCATACCAAATTCTTCGTAAAAGAATCACAATATACTCGATATTTACGCAGGTGAGTTTCAATTTATGACTGCTTCATCTAAGATTCCAAGTTCACGACAAAGAAAATTGAAACGCTCTTCGGATAGTGGCTTAGTAAAGAAATCTGCCAGCTGATGATCAGTGTCAATAAATTCTAAGTTAATCGTGCCATTTTGCTGATGATCACGCAAAAAGTGGTGTCTGATCTCAATGTGTTTAGTGCGTGAGTGGCATACAGGGTTCTTAGTCAAATTGATGGCACTAGTATTGTCACAGAATATAGGAATATGCATGAAAGATAACTTATAGTCTTTCAGGGTTTGCTTCATCCACAGAATTTGTGCACAACAACGCCCAGCTGCTATGTATTCAGCTTCTGTTGTGGATAGTGCAACAGAGTTCTGTTTCTTGCTAAACTAGGAGACTAAAGCTTTTCCTAATAAATGACACGTGCCGCTCGTACTTTTACGGTCGACCTTGCATCCAGCGAAGTCAGCATCAGAGTAACCAATAAGATCAAATGATGTTGACTTGGGATACCATAGGCCTACTGTAACCGTACCCTTAAGGTATCTAAAGATACGCTTAACTGCGGTCATGTGTGATTCCTTAGGATTAGCTTGATATCTAGCACATAGGCAAACACTGAACATGATATCGGGACGACTAGCAGTTAAATAAAGTAAGCTGCCTATCATACCTCGATACTTACGTTGATCAACAGGTTTGCCGCTCTCATCTGGTTCGAGTTTGGTTGAAGTGGCCATTGGCGTGCTGATTGGTTTGATGTTGTCAAGATCGAACTTCTTCAGCATGTCCTTGGTGTACTTTGATTGGCAGATGAAAGTTCCATTAGCCAGTTGTTTTACTTGCAGACCAAGAAAGTAGTTGAGCTCTCCCATCATGCTCATCTCAAATTCCGTCTGCATACACTTGGCAAATTCTTGACAAAGAGTTTCATCAGTAGACCCAAAAATAATATCATCAACATAAATCTGAATTAATAGAATGGTGTCTTTGAAAGATTTGATAAATAGTGTAGTGTCAATTTTCCCTTTAGAAAAACCTTTCTCAAGCAAGAAGCTGCTTAGCCTTTCATACCAAGCTCTGGGGGCTTGTTTAAGGCCATAAAGCGCTTTCTTTAGCTTGAACACGTGGTCGAGAAATTTGTGATTTTCAAAGCCAGGGGGTTGTTTGACATAAACTTCCTCCTTAATAAAGCCATTCAAGAAAGCACTTTTAACATCCATTTGAAATAATTTAAAGTTCTGATGATTGGCAAAAGCACAAAGCATCCGAATGGATTCTAGTCTAGCAACAGGAGCATATGTCTCATCGTAGTCGATACCTTCCTCTTGGTTGTATCCTTGAGCTACTAGACGAGCTTTGTTACGTGTGACTGAACCATCTTCACTTACTTTGTTTCTAAACACCCATTTGGTACCAATTATTGAGTGATTAGCCGGTTTAGGAACTAGTTCCCATACTTGGCTTCTCTCAAATTGGTTGAGTTCTTCTTGCATAGCAGAGATCCAAAATTCATCAGTAAAAGCTTCAGAAATGTTTTTAGGCTCTACTTGTGAAATGAAGGCAGTGCTAGCAACAGAGTCTCTTAATGATGATCTAGTAGTAACTCCACGTGAAACTTCACCTATGACTAAATTTTCTGGATGAGAAGGTTTGAAAGAGAATTTCTTAGGCAAACCCTCCAGAGAATTAGTTTCGGTTGAAGTATTCATTGGAGTAGAAGTTGATGGCTCAATGTCATCATTAAGAGTATTTGCTGTACTGTTGTCTTCATCAAAAGTCACATTTGTTGACTCTTCCACAATAAGTGAGCGTTTATTGAAAACTCTATATCCCTTACTCTTGGCGGCATAACCAAGAAAGATACCATCGTCAGCTTTGGCATCAAATTTGCCTAAGTTGTCTTTGGTGTTAAGGATAAAACATCTGTAGCCAAAAACTCTAAAATAAGAAACATTTGGGGTTCTCCCAAACCAAAGCTCATAGGGTGTTTTCTTCGAAATGGGACGAATAAGCACCCTATTCAAAATGTGGTATGCTGTACTTACAGCCTCTGCCCAAAAATATTTCGGAAGAGAAAATTTATTCAACATGACTCTAGCCATATCGCCAAGAGTCCTATTCTTCCGCTCCACAACACCATTTTGTTGAGGAGTTCTAGGACAAGAAAATTCATGATCAAAACCATTTGCATTACAAAAACTTTCAAAATCTGAATTTACGAATTCGCCTCCATGATCACTTCGGATTCGAGTAATCATGTAGCCTTTTTCGTTTTGAACTTTATTTACAAAAACTTTGAAAACAGAGATAGCGTCGCTCTTATTAGCGAGAAAGAAAACCCAAGTAAATCTCGAAAAATCATCAACAATAACAAAAGCATAAAGTTTGCCACCAAGGCTAGCTATTCTACTAGGACCAAATAAATCCATATGAAGTAATTGCAAGGGTCTAGTAGTACTTACAGAGTTGATGGAATGAAATGAGGATTTAGTTGCCTTGTTTAGTTCACATTCGGCACATATCGTGACCTTTTTGAATGTGATGTCAGGCAATCCTCTCACTAGCTTCTTGGTAGAAAGCCTGGATATAGCATCCATGTTGGCATGACCGAGACGCTGGTGCCAAAGTAGTCATTCGTCTTTGTGGGCATATAAACATCTACCTGCATGGTTAGTATTTATAAAGAGATAGAAAATATAGATATTGTCCTCTCTTTTCCCTTCAAAAGCAATGTCTCCTGTTGACCTATCATAGATATAGCAACAGTTTTGTCCAAAGTTAATATCATATCCATGATCAGCAAGATGGCTAATGCTGAGCAGGTTATGCTTTAACTCGGTCACTAGGCAGACATCCTTTATAACAGGAGAAGGAGGATGACCAATGATACCGTTACCTATTATGTGCCCTTTGAGATTGTTACCGAAGGATACGTATCCTTCTCTTTTCATCGATAGTGATGCAAAAAGATTTGCGTCTCCCGTCATATGTCGCGAGCATCCACTATCGAGAATCCACTTACTCTCAGTTGAGGAGGGAAGGTCCACCTACATCAAGAGTAGATGTGACCTTTGGTACCCATTTTCTTGAGGGTCCTGAAAAGTTAGTTTTTGGAAACCAAGCATATATTTTCTTGTCTACCAATCTTCTAACTCTACACTGTGGTGAGATGTGTCCATGTATTCCACAGTAAGTACAGATAGCATTTTTATTTATACTGGGAGCATGAGAATGATATCTATAAGCAACAGGATGAGGATGATATGGAGAGTTAGCATGGTAATGATGACTATGCATAGAGTGAGTGGCATGATGATGATGTCTGTGTGGCATAGCATGACGATATTGACTATGAGGAGTGGCATGCTGAGATTGTCTATATGGCATAGTGTGATGCTGTGGCATGATATGATGACTTTGTCTATGTGTAGAGTGATATTGGTTGTGTCTTTGTGCAGTATAATGAGTATGAGGAATATTCTTACGTGCACGTGGTTTGTGAAAGTTTGTGTATATAAATGCATGGTTATGTGCTGCATGAGAATGACGTGGTTGACTAGTATGAGTGGTGTTGTGCCCATGTGATTGGGTTTGAGGTTGAACAACCTGTTTATCCAATTTGGTTTCTAATCTTTTAGACATAGCTTGCAGTTCATCAATCTTAATATTTAAGCCATAAATTTTAGTCATGGAAATCTTGTGTCTACTCTTTTCTTCAGCAAGCAACGTGTTGAGAGTAGTGATTTCTTGAGTTTGTTGCTCAATACGTGCTTCAGCATCATGTAAGCTTAATTTAAGCTTGGATACTTCATCAGTGTCATTTGTGGGTGATGTGTTTCTAACATTATCAAGAAGTAAAGAAATTCTTTGTATCTCATCTTCTAGACTTTTGATTTTGTCCTTGGCATGCTTGTATTTACCGATAACCTTTTTGTGATCATCAAGTAAATCGGTGAAAGCATCGCCAAGTTCATCAAAAGAGAAGTCATCTAAAGTTTCGTTTGATACCTTGGTGGAATTTGCCATGAGGCACACATTTGCTTTGTCTTGAGGAGAGTTCTTTTCTTCCTCGGAGTCACTTGCTTCGCTTTCATGCCAAATGCTTGTGTTGGCATACCTTTTTGATGAGTTCTTCTTGTAGGGCTTTTCATACCGGTTGCTTTTCTTTAAGAGCGGACAGTCTCTTCTAATGTGTCCAGTCTTTTTGCAACCATAGCAGGTTGGCTCTTCTTTATCGTCTTCTTGTGGTTCCTTCTTTCTTTGATTGAAGCGAAGGAATTTCTTGAAGTTACGTACCATGAGAGCTTGGTCTTCATCATCTGAGATATCGTCTTCAGTCTCATCGTGATCAACCTTTTGTCGATGAACTTTGAGTGCGATCTCCCTGGTCTTCGGAGCAGGCTCTTCGAAGTCCTTGAGGTCAAGCTCGTGAGTCATGAGCTTGCCCATCAAAGTCTTCATAGACATACTTGTGAGATTATTTCCTTCTATGATGGCTGT
Source organism: Iris pallida (assembly GCA_029216955.1). Taxonomy (NCBI): domain Eukaryota; kingdom Viridiplantae; phylum Streptophyta; class Magnoliopsida; order Asparagales; family Iridaceae; genus Iris; species Iris pallida. The sequence goes on along the minus strand of JANAVB010042654.1, from coordinate 215,693 downwards.
CACCTTAGGGTTCCAAATCTTTGGTAGCCCTCTGAGTAGCTTGCGGATCTTCTCATGGTTTGAGTACTGCTTACCAAGCGAGGATAACGGGTTGATGATGTCGAGGAATCTTGTAAACATTTGAGTGATCGTCTCATTTGGCTTCATCTTGAAGGCTTCGTACTCTTGAGTGAGACGGCTTATCTTTGATTCCTTGACTTGAGTGGTTCCTTCATGCGTCACTTCCAGAAGTCTCCATACTTCATGAGCAGTGGTGCATGTAGAGACCCTGTTAAACTCGTTCCTGTCTATAGCACAGAATAAAGCATCAATAGCCCTAGCATCTAGACTTGCCTGTTTCTTCTCCTCGACAGAATATTTGTCGTGTGGTTTCTCAGTGAGGTCACCATCGACAACTATTCTGGCGGGCTTTTTGTAACCGTCAGTTACGACAGTCCACAGGTCAAAGTCTAGAGACTTCAGATAAAAACTCATCCTTGTTTTCCAATATGTGTAGTTAGTCCCATCAAATAGGGGAGGCCTATGAGTGGACTGACCTTCACCATGATTGGAGATCAAGGATTGTGTGGTTGCCATGGATCAGCTCTTAGGATGTTAGTCCTTATAAAGAGAACAGAGCTCTGATACCAATTGAAGAACAGTTTGGCAACTCTAGAGGGGGGGTGAATAGAGTATATATATATATAATGACCAATTAAAAAATTACTCTTTCACGAACAATGAATAATCAGAGTAAAATGCGGAATGTAAATGAAAGACAAGAGAGCATACGCAAACACAGCAATTTTAACCTGGTTTCCCTCGTGGAGGACTAGTCCAGGCCTGAGAACTCTAGCTCAGGATTAAATCCACTATTTGTGAAATAGTAGCTTACAACCCGTGCCTTTACTTCAGAAGAGCACGTCAACTTCTTACAGAGAATCGCAGTGGCGATTGCTTGGAATTGTCCAAGCGATTTCTTCACTCTTGCACAAGAATCCTAACCGAGAGATGCTGAGCACTCGAGACTTAGGAGGCTTGTGGCTAGTAGATGGGAAGGGTATGGCTTATAGAGCTTGTAGGAGAGAAGAGAAGAGAAGATTGAGTGATTCAAAATGAGAGAATTCATGCCCTATTTATACTGATTTTTGAGGCAGAATTCGGCCAGAATTCGGGTAGGAGAATTCAAAAATTTGGCCGTTGGACAGCTAGCAACCAGCTAACCCTAAAATTAGGGTTCCTGATTTCTAGGGGACAGAGTTCGGCCCGAACTCTGTGTGGAGGCAGAGTTCGGCCCGAACTCTGTCTCCAGAGCACAGAGTGATTCTAAGTGGGACTTGTGGGCAATTTTGTTTTGGTGGAGCTTGGGATTTTGGGTAGGCTTGTAGACCAAGTTCCAAGAGCTCAGCATAACTCAGAGTACATACTTCTAGACTCAATGAAATGTAAAAGTACAGACTCGAAAATATACTGAGAGTCGGAAACTGAGCTGTCGTTTGTCCCGAACTGAAAGTAGACGTCGTGTGTCGTATTGAATTTATACAGATATTATTTAGTCAATGTAGTCAATATTTGGTTGACTGTGACTTTGTGTCAACACTTAAGGGAACTAGTCTTTTGGCTATACCCTCTTCCAATTCTCAAGTTTTGAACTTAGAGAATTCATGTCCTAGTGCTAACACTAGACAGAACAAAGGAAAAGTCCTATGGCATTTTCTCAATTGGCACAATCTATGCCTAAAATAATCACACAACAGAACAAAGGAAAACGCTTCTTAGCTAACCCTGTTCAAAATAAAGGAAAGCACCCTTTGGTCTTTCCTCAAACTTCCATGGTCTATGACTCAGAAGAAGATATATCAGATTCTGTTCCTGTAAACAGAGGTCCTCGAACCTATGATACTGGAAAGAATATATTGATCACAGAGGTATCTTGCCTACTCCTATGGGGTCTGGTCAAGATCTTCCTACCTTGCAAATTTTAAGATCCAAACAAGAAAAATTGAAGGTATCACAAACAAAGACACCGGGAGCGGAATTTTCAGATTTACGCGCTTATCTCAATAGGCGTCAACCAATATCAGCTTTGGTAAAACGCAAGAACCCTATGCCAAAGGCCAATATGCATCAAAAGTCAAAGTTTGAAAAAAAAAGACCCTTCTACCTATGCTAATGAGTTGAGTACATCCTTGTACACTCAAGGAACCAAACACCTGAAGAATATGAGATATGTTCCTAACATCATTAAGGAATATGTTCCTCTGACTTCTTCTCGTCCTATGGTTGTAACTAATCTCCGACAACGTCTTACACAAAGACAGGAGACTACGGGAATGTTTTCCTCATCTCCAGATCGTACTTCAAATCGCCACTGCCTACATGAAGTTGTCATCAACTGTTATTGCCAATCGGCTCGACGATCTGTCTTCGATCGTCTAAACTATGCTTCAACTCCTGAACATATAATAGAAGACGAAGATGAACTATTATATGCTTCTGTTAACATGACTTCTTAAGGCACTGGGGTGGGAAACATCCAAGACGTAATGTATCCTGTAATCCTAGTCAACAATACTTAGACCGGATCCATGTATCTAGTGAAGGTGTCTTTCAATACATAAGATCAAGAAATCGACATTTGATCCAAGGTGTCTTTAATCAAGAAGATCTCCCTATCACCCATATGGAAGAGGACTCTCTTTCGGAGTTTGATGCAGATAGTAAAAGTTCTGAACAAACTATCTCATCAATAGCTGCAAGAGAAGTGACAGCATATACCATTACAGAAGATCAAGATGCCTCTACATCAACCAGCCAAGAGCAATGAATTGTTGTATTAGAAGACAAATTAAAAACCATATCAGAAATGGTTGCAAGCATGCACACCATAATGGTGACTCAACATACAGTGCCTCCGATTTTAAACCCTGTTATAAATCCAGAGCTTATAGCATCTTCTGTACCTGTTAGTCTGGGGATATCGGCCCCTCAGGTTGCTTCTGTGCCAATTCAAGCTGATCCAAGTCAATCTGGTGCTGGGGGTGGTAATTACCACGCTGTTCCTCCTCCTAACACTTTTAATCAGCCCACTAATTCTCAAACATCAGGGGATACAAATGAGGCTGTGAAACTTCTGCGCACTCAGTTTGAGGCTTTCAAGCAGAAGGATGGCCTACAAAGATTGGGCATAAAGCAACCATATCCTACAGAGTGGAAGGAAGTTCAATTTCCTCCTAATTATAAACTCCCAACCATTATGCTGTTTGATGGTAGCACTTCTCCAAGTCAGTACATCAATTATTTCGAAGTGATGACTGATCAATTACAGCCAAATGATGCTCTCCTTACCAGAGTGTTCATCGGTTGTTTAGCCGGTACAGCATACGATTGGTATCGTAGCTTACCTGATGGCTGTATCACTTCTTTTGCCGATTTCAAGCAAATGTTCTTGGAACGATTTTATGAAGGAGTCAATGACATAACAATGTCTGCCCTCATTAAAATTAAACAGAGGCACAATGAATCCACAGAGAGTTTCATTGAAAGATTCTGCCGAGAGGCACTCAAAATGCCTTTAGGTACTCTATCTGCTGTAACAATAGACACTCGTAAATCAAACCAATTACCTATTATCAGTATGTGGACGGGATCTACATAATTCCAGGATTGGCCTTCTTTCATTGTTAATGCAAAGACGGCAGAAGTGAGTGCCGAAAAGTTCAAACAGTTAGGAGTCCAGATGACTCACCCTAACCAAGACGAACATTCTACACCTGGGGGTAGTAATCGCAAGAATAACCGCAATAATAAAGAAATATTGGCCATCAATCTTAAAGGCAAAGAGTCTTTGGCTGTCAATGTTACTCAGACGACATCCACTCTATCAGCACCACTGCAAAAGTCAACTCGTCCAAAAGAAGAGTATTCTTTCGACGAAGATGATACGTTAAGTATCTTCGATTGCTTGATCAAAAGCAATAAGCTTCAGCTTCCAGAGGCAAAGCGTCCGAAAGAAGTTGGTAAAACTGATCACCCTAAATACTGTGTTTATCACAGATTCATAGGGCATCAACCAGAGCATGTTATGTACTCAAGGGCAAAATTCAGGAGTTGGTCAACTCTGGAGCAATTACTCTACAGCAAGACGAGAAAACGGTGACTGCTAATGTGGTTTCTCTCAAATTTGGTGATTTTCCACCACAACTCGTGCAAGATGGAGCTGTCCTCATTCCAAGGACTACTCTAGAAATTGTGAATATCCCGCCTCCTCAAAATGAAGGTCTTGTTCCGATGTCAACTGACAGAGGAGAGATTATGTAGATTCATCCAAATCTGGTGACAGAATTTGAAATGCCTTCCTCTTCTAAACAAAAGAAGCATTCCAAGTCTAAATCAAAGAACTATAATATGGTATCCTTTGAACCATTAACAGAAGAAGAAATCCTAATGGGCACTAGATCTGGGAAACCCTATCTTCGGGAGTATTCCGAAAATCAAGATCCATCCCCGGATGCTCTTCCTTCACCATCTTCTCCAGCTGAAGATACACCATCTACATCCGTGCCAGTGGTAGAACCATCTCCTCCTAAACCAACATCAGCAGACAAGGGAAAGCAACATGTTCACTTTGATAAAGCATTGAAGAAGTCATCATCTCTTGGACTTGAAAAGCCTTACAATTTTGACATATTGGCTCAATTGGCCAATACTCCAGCAAGATTGTCAATCTTTGAACTTTTACGTCTCCCAAAAGAAACTCGTGAGACGTTAAGTGAAGCTTTGATGCAGGCTGACGCTTGTTTGAGTTTTCTCAAGAAGCCTAAAAAGGAGCCAGTCAGCTGTGCACATTGTCATAGTGTATTTAAATTAATGCCCAATATCACTTCTACACAAGATGACATGCTGTTAGAAGACAATCGTCATGATCGTCCTCTCTATTTCATAGGGTATGTAGACACCATGAAAGTCGACCGCATTCTGATTGATCCCGGGTCTGCACTTAGCATCATGCCGAGTCCTTACTGGATGCTTTGAAAATCCTAGTACACAATCTTTCTACAACTATCACTACCATCCTGGGATTCAATCAAGGAAGAAGTGAACCTTTGGGAAAAATACGCCTAAAACTTCAAATTGGCAATCTTCGTACAAAGGTAACTTTCTATGTTATTGACAATCATGGCTCATACAATCCTTTGTTGGGAAGACCATTCCTCCATGAACACAATATTATACCCTCTACACTCCACCAATGTTTTAAATACGTGGATGGTAATGGAGAAGTCCAAAAAGAGGTTGCAGATCTGAATCCTTTCAAAGGAGTTGAAGCATATTTCAACGATTCTCATATGTACAAAGAGGAATTCATGAAGGTGGTACTAGCAATGGACATAGATGAAGAACAGAAGAGTATACCTAATGATACTCTGGTGATTCTAGTCAAAGGACATACCTCCTGCCCTCAGTCTTCCCAACCACTGACTATTTATCTACCTTCCCATGAGAAGCGACCTAAAGGTGATAGTCAGGAACAAAGGAAGATCATCTCTTCTGAGCTGCTTGTAATCGATCTTCATCGCAAGAAGCTTCCTCCTCCTTCTCGTTCTTCTTCTCTCCCTCTTGTTATCAATCTGACTAAGCCTGCTAAAGCTAAAGTCCCTGTTGTAAATGATGGTGTAAAGATCAATAAAGCATCTCCTTTGCAGTATACTATTGTCTTTTACTATACTCAGTATTATTTGGATATGCTAGATAGCTTTAAACCACTTGCAATAGAAGTTGTATCATCTCGACAAAATGTGGTATCACTGGATTTAATAAAAGAGTCGTACTTCTTAGTACCGTCTCGACAGAAAGATGAAAAGCCTATATTCTTCAACAAAAGAGAAGAACCAAAAATCATGCTCTATAATGATAATAGAGATGATACAGGAAGGCTACAATTACGACGCTATAGTCCACAATCTAAAGCCATCATCCGTAAAATGGGCTATGATTTCAGAACAGGTCTCAACAATGGTAAAGGAAGGCGAACCCCTCTTCGTATTGCTGTTCCAAGAGGAAAATCACAACAATACCATAGTAAAACAAAATGAGGACTCGGTTATATGTCACCACTTCAAACTCCAGAATCTTTTGAATCTGATGAAGAAGAACGTTCAAACTCTTCTGATTCTATCTCGTAGGATTCTGATACCAGCATCGGTCATATTCATAAGGCCATAGTATCTTCTAACATGGTGTCCGTCGAATTCTCAGAAGATGATGAAAGTGACATTGAAGAAGATACTGAAATGGACCCTTGGGCACAAAGGATGGACAATCAGTGGGAACTTCGTTTTGAACAACGAGAACCACCTACTGAAGATCAACTGGTCCAAATCGATATTGGAGAGAAAGGTGTATCACTACCAATCTTCATCAACAAGAATCTTCCAGAAGATGATAAACAAGAATTAATTCACCTAATTCGTGAATACATTGACGTCTTCGCCTGGAGTTACGAAGATATACCGGGATTAGATCCTCAAATTGCAACTCACAAGCTTAACATCTTGCCGAATGTCAAATCGGTCAAACAACAGCAATGGCGATTCAAGCCTGAAATGATGGATACAATTGATGATGAAGTCAAAAAGCTTATAGCCTGTGGCTTTACCAGAGAAGAACAACATCCTGACTGGGTGGCCAATGTCGTCCCTGTCCTGAAAAAGACCGAAAAAGTTCGAGTTTGTATAGACTTTCGGGATCTCAATGATGCTTGCCCTAAAGAAGAATTCCTCCTCCCAATTACTGATGTTATGATAGACAATACATGTGGATTCGAACGAATTTCTTTTATGGATGGGTTTTTTGGATATAATCAAATCCGGATGGATCCTGAAGATGAAAAACATACTTCGTTTCGTACTCCTCGGGGTATGTACTGTTATACAGTCATGCCGTTTGGTCTTAAGAATGCAGGTGCAACTTACCAGCGGGCTATGAGCACTATCTTTCGAGATCATTTGCGAAAGACTGTCGAATGCTATGTTGACGATATTGCTGTTAAAAGTCGTCTCAAAGAAGATCACATTCAAGATTTAAGAACTATCTTCAATCTAATGCGCCAGCATCAACTCAAAATGAACACCACCAAGTCTTTCTTGGGTGTCTCTAGTGGTAAGTTTCTCGGCATCATCATTACCTCTAAGGGTACACACGTTGATCCCGAGAAGATCAAAGCCATTCAAGAGATGCATCCTCCATGCAACCTAAAAGAGCTACGAGGATTCCAAGGTCGACTTGCGTACATCAGGCGGTTCATTTCAAATTTATCTGTACGTTGCAGACCATTTACTCAATTAATGAAGAAAGGTGTATCTTTCATTTGGACAGAAGAATGTCAACGAGCATTTGATGACATAAAGCAGTATTTAATGAGTCCATCGGTTCTTGTACCACCGATCTCAGGAATACCCTTTTTAATGTATGTCCGAGCGATGGATCATTCATTGGGAGCTTTGCTGGCTCGGAAGAACAAGGAAGGTCATGAACAAGCCATTTACTATCTCAGCCGAACGATGATTGGAGCTGAACATCATTATAGTCCAGTGGAGAAGGAATGTTTAGCCTTAATGTTTGTTGTTCAGAAGACAAGACATTATATCATAGGCTAAACTATTCATGTCATATCTCGGGTCAATCCTCTTCGAGTTTTAATGAAGAAGCCAAGTACACTCAATTCTAGACTTGCCACATGGGCCATATTGCTAGCACAATATGATATGGTTTATGTTCCTCAAAAGTCTGTGAAAGGCCAAGCACTTGCTGACTTCTTAGCAGCTCATCCTGTCCCTGAGACATCTAAACTCTATGTATGATCTCAGAAGAATTTCTTACTTGGAGGTTGTTCTTTGATGGAGCTTCTAGAATTGGACCTGGTGGTACCCTTGTGGCTGGAGTAGGAATTGTTCTTGTTTCACCCGATGGATTAACTATTCAAAGGGCTTATTCTTTAGACAAGTCTTGCTCTAACAATGTAGCAGAATACAATACCTTGCTCATTGGACTTCAATTAGCCAAACAATTGAATATCTCAAAGTATATGGTGACTCTAAGCTGATTGTTAATCAGGTTAGAGGCATATATGAAGTCCGACATCAAGATTTTGTACCATATCATGAAGCAGCAACCAGAATAGCTTCTTGATTCAAAGGATTCTTCATCGAACATGTACATCGTGCATGCAATACAGAAGCTGATACTTTAGCTAACCTAGCTGCAGTATTGGCAGTTCCAGTCAAAAGACAACAAATGGTGGTTATCTCTAATAAAGAATTATTTTGTTTTGAAAACAACCACAACATTGAATTCAGCAACCTAATTGAAGTCAATGTCATTAGTGAGGACTGGAGGACACCTTTCATTAATTTTACAGTACATGACATATTGCCAGAAGATCCTAAAGAAGCTACAAGTATCTGCCGTCGATCACTTCGATTCTATTATAATCATACTACTAAGACACTATATCGAAGAACTTTTGATGGATTACTCTTGAGGTGTCTAGCTGGTGATAAAGCAAAGCATATATTACGTGAAGCTCATGATGGTGTTTGTGGAGCACATCAACCTGGTCCTAAATTACATGATCATATTCGACGTATGGGCTACTACTGGCCCTCTATGGTATCAGATGCTATTGATTATGCAAGAAAATGCCGTGCATGTCAAATTCATGCAGATTTCATTCACCAACCGTCGGAATTTTTTCATCCAACTGCAGCCTCATGGCCTTTTGAAGCTTGGGGCATGGATATAATTGGCCATATCAATCCTCTTTTATCTAAAGGACATCGGTTCATCTTAGCCACAACCGATTATTTTTCCAAGTGGGCAGAAGCTATACCTTTGGCTGAAGTAAAGACTAGTAGCGCTATCAATTTTATCAAACATCATGTGATATATAGATTTGGTGTCCCTCGCCGAATCATTCATGATAATGGGCCGTAATTCATCAGCCAGAAATTTAATAGGTTCTGTGATGACAACAGAATCAATAATGTTGCTTCTACAGCTATAATCCTGCGGCTAACGGGTTGGCTGAAGCATTCAACAAGACCATTATCAAACTCCTTAAAAAGTTTGTCTCTATTAACAAACGCAGTTGGAGTGATAAACTTGGAGAATGTCTATGGGCATATCGTACTACTGTCCGTAACCCCACAGGTTGTACACCTTTTTCTCTGGTATATGGATGTGAAGCTGTTCTACCTTTGGAAATTCAAATTCCATCATTGAGAATCGCCATTGCTAATGAGCTTACGACAAATAATAATGATCGTCTTCGGCTTCAGGAATTGGAGGCACTCGATGAGAAAAGGTTATTAGCTCAACAGCATATCGAGCTTTATCAGGCTCAGATTTCAAAAGCTTTCAATCGCAAAGTTAGAGTACGAACATTTCAAGAAGGCGAGTTGGTTCTTACAGTCAGACGTCCTATGACTATGATGTTTTCCATAAAGAAATTCTCTTTATTTGTTGTGTTTCTGGGAAAATTACAACTGTAGGAATCCGATCTAGAAGACGATCGCTTTATCCCTTGGACTATGCGAAGAAGATAAGCTCTCAAAATTTTGATAGTAGATATCAATGTATCTGTACAATGAATGAGAAAAAGAACTCTATTTATAGAGTCAAGAATAATAACTGAAAAGATAACTGTCTTCACAGCCTATGCCTAGTTAAAAATCACGTAGGATTTAACATACACAAGGCTGTGAGCAGTTACTGGACGTGGCCTGTAACTGTTGGACACATGGCAATCATGCATGAGTCGTATACAAGTTACAGGACACGCAGGCGAGAGATCAGTGGCATGGCTGCCACGTACTCCAATTTGATGAAATCCACGCAGACTTGTTGAAGACGAAATCCACGCGAACTCGGTGTAGAAAGCTTCAAAATCCACGCAAACTTGGGGCAGAAAGCTTCAGGATCCACACAGACTTCGAGGCAAAGAACTTCAAAATCCACGCAAACTTGAGGAAGAAAACTTCAGAATCCACGCAAACTTGAGATGAAGATCACAAATACACGCAGACTTGAGATAGAACTGCCAGCTGTCTTGATTCGGCGTGTCTCAACTGACACAAAATCTCTAACAGTGATTGCTTTGTCAGTCGCATTAAATGACAAGAAATCCTTTTGATACGCCAACTCGACGAAGGCTGAGTCTTGCTGAAGAAGATTTCGAAAATCACGCAATAGACGGCGATGATCTCTCGAATTCTGTGTATACGTGGCATACGAAGAGATATTCTTCGACTGTCGTGTTGTCAGTCATAATTACTCTTTGACAAATGATGAGCTATCTCCTAGCGTGATTTGTTTATATTGTCTGGATCAACTGAGCGTGACTTTTGACTCTGTCTTGATCAACTCAGCGTGACTTTCATTTTTGAGGCCTACAAAACCCCCTTCAAAGTTTTCGAAAAATGATAAATTATTTCGAAATACTTTGAAAATAGAGATGATAAAATGGATTTAGTCACGCTGAGATGACTTCAAAAATTTTCGGAAGTCGAAAAGACTTCGAAGTTCTTTGAAAACATCCAAATGAACTTATTAAATGTCATAATGACTCTTCGTTCTCCGAGACTGATTGTATCCAATTTATGGTGGAATATGAACCGCCGGCAAAACTCAGTTATATAAACAGGAAGAAGTTTTATTTTTAATCTTCATCTTACGTCAATATGACACCAAAGGAGAAAGCTGAGGAAGAAGCACGCAAGTTGCGCTTTTGTTCTCATGGTGACCCCACATTTGGGGGTGAAGAGCCAGAGCCCCTTGTCTTCGAGCTCAAAGATGATCCCTTGCAACTAGCCAAGAATTTTTTGAGCTATTTTGGCTTGGATGGCTCGTCCTCTTCTGATGGGCGCAGCCTCATAGAGCAGCGTGAAATGTTTAAAGCTCTGTTGCACTGTCTGGGAGTTAGGAGCGTAGAAGAACTAGGCACCAAGCTCAGTCGCTTTGGGAAATAGAGCGTGACTTTTATGCTTTTGTTGCACTTTTTATTTTGTCTTTTGTAAGGCCATCAGTGCCTGTCTTAAGAAATGAAGTACAACTTTTGTGTTTGATCTGCGTGCCTTAATGAGAAATATTAATCAGCAGTCTTTGATTGTTTTTAATGTTGCTCTGTCTTCCAAAGCACACGTGACACTCATTCCACAGTTTACAAGCGCTATTTATGCGGATCTTTTCCAAGAATAGACTTGTACTTTGTCCTTTAAATAGATGGAAGAGTTTCGCAGATACTCATCTTCCATTCCTCTTCTTCTTCTCTGAGAATGAAATTTTTGGGAGATTTCACTCTCAAACAGGAAAGCAATGTTTTCTAATGTTCGACTTCTACGTACTGTATCAAACATGAGTTTGCCAATCCTCAGCACCAAACTTGAAGGTAAATCAGTATAATACGTGCACTTATTTTTGCTGTTGAAGATAGGCTTTCTGTTTCTTGTTTCTGATTTGAACAATACACGCCTGTCTCTGTTTGATAAATGCATACTGAATAATTTCTATTGATCTAATTTTTTTTCTTCTTAATGCTTTCTGCAGAAACTTGGCTGAAAATTTCCTTCAGAACTGGCATTGGGGATGTGGATGCTGTGGAGAATATCCTGCTGACATCTACATCAGGGAGCTCATACGCTTTTGACGCGTAAATCAGACAACTCAGAACTCTTCGTGGGATAGAAGGGTCTTCCTTAGATGGTAGGAAGAGCCTTTATACACGAGAGTTGGATGGTGGAGTCAACTCTACTACCGAGAAATCGGGTAGTAGAGTTTCTTTCGCGGAAGAACTAGGAATTGTATCCCAAGGTTGGATACATTCTTATCTCCTCTGAAAGGTCGCTCCTAATCCACCAGTTGTATTGGCAGCACCACGACTTCGGGCTGCCACACTCTGTGGTTCTCCTCTCGTCTGAGAGAGAAGACCAGAGTTTGATTCCTGCTGATCTGGTCGTGACTAAGACCCAGACAGTCAGGAATTGCCACCAACAACGAACCTGACGGAGAAGGTCCGACGGAGAAGATCCAAAGAAGAAGATAGATCTCTATTAGGTTATCGTTGTGGTATAGAATGAAAATCCAAAATTATAATAGATTTCCATTATGATTTGTAAGAAAGTCTAAGAAAATGTAATAGACTTTTTATGGTGAAATGAGAATGGAAATGACAATTCTTCTATGCTCAATGATTTGTATTTGTGGATGAATTGTGGACATGATAGATAATAAAATCATCTTTTCTGTTTTAGAGTATATGATATTATCAGAGGTATTATGGACGTGATAATATATAGGAACTCAAAAGAAAATAGATTGATTTCTATGCAGAGGTCAAAACATGACAAATGAGTAAGTAGATTCGAAATTGATTCAGAGGTTATGAAAACATGATAAATAACGAATCCCCACTTAATAAAATTGATAGAAGATTATGAACGGATGAACCGTTAGGAAATGATGAACAGATGAACTGTCGAGTGAATGTAATAAATGAACGGATGAACCGTTAAGTATTAATGAACAGGCGAACCGTCTGATGAATGTAAGAAATGAATGGATGAACCGTTAAGCATTAATGAATATGTGAAACGTCGGATGAATGAGGAACTTCTGCCTATAAATATAGCAGAAATCTGGCGAGAACGAATACTTCTACTCCTCAACATAAAAATATCATCTGGAGAAGCATCCAAGAAGACTGAGATAGCCTCAAAGGTTCAGAAAGGCACTGAAGAACGCCCTGCTGGTCCAGTCAAAACGAAGAAGACGGAAGCAGGCGAAGGTTCGTCTGTACCCAAGCCACCAAGGGACATTCTGGATTTTCTGCTCGAACCAGGAAGGACTGAAGAAGAGGAAGCCATGAGGATGGCCGCTTGCAAATTTCTCGTGGGTTCTAGCAAGGAGGTTCTCGGCTCTTTTGCTAATCACGTCTTCGAGAAGGACGGTAGTGGCCCACGTCCAAAAGTAGAGAAGGATGATAGTGATCTTCCTTAATATCATGTATCATCATTCATGAAAATAAAATAAAAATTTTATTTTTAAACATGAATTTGTCTGATGATTACAAGTATTTATATTTATACATAGTACTTTTTAAGGAATTTGCCATTAATAGGCATCAAAACTTTTCGACCATCCAATTCTGAGAGTTGATAAGCTCCATTTGAGAAAACTTTGCTCATAATATAGGGATCTTTCCACTTTGCGTCAAATTTGCCCTTACTCATATGAGTCATAGTCATAGGACGTCTGACTGTTAGAACAAGTTCTCCTTTTTGATATGATCGAACTTTGACTTTTTTATTAAAAGCTCTTAAAATTCTAGCTTGATAGAATTCAATATTCTGTTGAGCAGATAATCGCTTTTCATCCAGAGCTTCTAATTCCTGAAGTCGAAGACGATCGTTATTTTCAGCAGTGAGTTCATTAGCGATTGCTATCCTTAAAGAAGGAATTTGAATCTCTAATGGAAGAACAGCTTCGCAACCATACACCAGAGAGAAAGGTGTACATTTGGTAGCATTACGAACTGTAGTACGATAAGCCCACAAACATTCCCCGAGCTTGTCACTCCAATTACGTTTGTTAGTGGAGACAAACTTCTTTAGGAGTTTGATGATAGTCTTGTTGAAAGCTTCTGCTAATCCGTTAGCTGCTGGATTATATGCGGTAGAAGCCACATTATTGATCCGGTGATCGTCACAGAATCGAGTAAATTTCTGGCTGACGAACTATGGTCCGTTATCATGAACAATGCGTCGAGGAACACCAAATATATAGATGACGTGGTGCTTAATAAAGCTGATGACATTAGACGTCTTAACTTCAGATAAAGGAATGGCTTCGGCCCATTTGGAGAAGTAATCGGTTATTACGAGAATGAACCGATGACCTTTAGATGACGGTGGATTGATCGGGCCGACAATGTCCATGCCCCAAGCTTCGAAGGGCCATGATGCTGCCGTCGGATGTAGAAATTCTGAGGGTTGATGAATAAAATCCGCATGGATTTGATAAGCTTTACACTTTTTTGCATATTCGATGGCATCAGATACCATGGTGGGCCAATAATAACCCATACGTCGAATACGGTCTTGAAGTTTTGGTCCTGGCTGATGTGCTCCACAAATTCCATCATGTGCTTCACGAATGATTTGTTGAGCCTCGTCACCGGCAACACATCGAAGGAGTAAACCATCATAAGCTCGACGATATAAGGTCTTTGTTGTATGATTGTAGTAGAATCTGAGTGATCGTCGTCTGATAGATGCTGCCTCACTCGGATCATCCGGAAGAATATCATATAATACGAGATCGTCGTCCTAGAGTCAAGTTATTTTCAAGATAAAATAATTTTCGATTACGAACAACAATCATTTGTTGCCGTCTGATTGGAATAGCCAGCACCGCTGCAAGATTAGCAAGGGCATCAGCTTCTGTGTTACATGCTCACCTAACATGTTCAATGAAGAATTCTTCAAACGAAGAAGCCATAGATATAGCTGTTTTATGATAAGGAACCAGATCTTGATGGCAAACTTCATAAGTACCCCTGATCTAATTGACAATGAGTTTAGAGTCTCCATACGCCTCCAAATATTGAATATTTAGATGTTTAGCGAGTTGAATACCAATAAGTAATGCGTTGTACTCAGCTACATTGTTTGAACACGGCTGATCGAGAGAATAAGCTCTTTGGATAGCAAGACCTTCTGGCGATACAAGAACAATTCCAACTCCAGCGACAATATCGCTATTAGGACCAATTCTTGATGCTCCATCAAAGAATAGACGCCAAGTAGGATCTTCTTCAGTAATTTGATTTGAATCTAGGACTTCATCTGGGATTTTATCATAGAGTTTTGAATTTTCTGGAATTGAGTGAGCAGCCCGAAAATCAGCTAAAGCTTGTCCTTTGACTGATTTCTGAGGAATATAGTGCATGTCATACTGAGCAAGTTGGATTCCCCAGTTAGCCAATCGAGAATTCAAAACACTGGGTTTCTTCATCATGATCCGTATAGGATTGATCCTGGAGATGACATGAATAGTCTGGCCAATGATATAATGACGTGTCTTTTGGACAGCAAACATCAAGGCTAGACATTCTTTTTCAACCGGTGAATATCGAGGTTCAGCTCCGGTCATAGTGCGATTGAGATAATAAATGGCTTGTTCATGGCCATTATGATTCTTTTGAGCGAGTAATGCACCCAATGAATGACTCATTGCTCGAGTATAGAGGAGGAACGGTATTCCTGAGACGGGAGGTACCAATACTGGAGGGCTCATTAGATATTGTTTTATATCATCGAATGCTTTCTGACATTCATCATTCCAGACAAAAGAGACACCTTTCTTCATAAGTTTGTTGAATGGTCTGCAGCGTCCTGATAAATTAGAGATGAATCTCCTGATATAAGCGATTCTTCCTTGAAATCCTCGTAGCTCTTTTAAGGTGCGTGGAGGACGCATCTCTTGGATGGATTTGATCTTTTCGGGATCCACGTGTATACCTTTAGAGGTAATGACGAAGACGAGAAATTTACCACTAGAGACGCCTAAGAAGGACTTAGTAGGGTTCATCTTTAATTGATGCTTACGCATTAGATCAAATATAGTCTTCAAATCTTGGATATGATCCTCCTTTTGTCGACTTTTGACTGCAATATCATCAACATAGCATTCGACTATTTTCTACAAATGTTCACGGAATATAGTGCTCATAGCTCGTTGATAAGTTGCTCCTGCATTCTTGAGACCGAATGGCATAACTGTATAACAATATGTACCAATCGGCGTTCTGAAAGAAGTGTGCATCTCGTCCTCTGGAAATATTTTGATCTGATTGTACCCAGAATACCCGTCCATGAATGACATTCGTTCAAATCCACAGGTATTATCAACCATGACATCAGTGATTGGTAGAGGAAATTCGTCTTTAGGACATGCCGTATTGAGATCGTGGAAGTCTATGCATACTCTGATCTTGCCAGTCTTTTTAAGAACAGGAACAATATTAGCCACCCAATCGGAATGTTGTTCCTCTCTAATAAACCCAGAGGTAATGAGTTTATTGACTTCAGCTTCAATTGCATTCATGATGTCTGGACGAAATCGTCGCTGTTGTTGTTTGATCGGTTTAGCATTCGGCAAGATATTGAGCTTGTGAGTTGCAATTTGAGGATCAAGCCCTGGCATATCTTCATAACTCCAAGCAAAGACATCGATGTAATCACGAATGAGTTTGATCATGTCTTTCTTATTAGTTTCTGAAAGACTTTCACTGATGAATATTGGTTTGGGAGATCCCTCTTCACCAACATCTATTTGAACAAGTTTATCTTCAGTCGGAGGTTCTTTTTGCTCGAAACGGAACTCCCATTGATTATCTAATCTTTGGGCCCACTGTTCTGATTCAGGTGAGATTTCAAACTCTTCTTCGTCTTCATCACTTTCTTCAGAATGGTCAATGGAAACCATGTTGGAAGACAAAATGTTGCAGTAGAAGTCACCGATACTCGTATCGGAATCCCAAAAAGTGGTACTAGAAGAATCAGATCTCTTATCTTCGTCAGACTCGGGATCTTCATGGATAATATTGATAAAAGGAGTAGGAGCAGTATAACCCAATCCGCATTTCGTCCTTCCATATTTCAAAGGAGGAATCCGGACAAGTATTTTTCTTCCTTTTCCATCATTGAGGCTAGTCCTGAAGTCATAGCCCATATTTTTGATGATGTCTCTAGATTGCTGACTATAACGACGTAGTTGTATTCTTCCAGTATCATCATTTTTGTCATCATCTTCAAGATCAGAAGGATTTTGAGGCCCTTTGTAGAAGAATATTGGAATGTCTCCTGGCTTTCTGCTGGGAACTAGAAAGTATGAAGATTGTACAGGTTCTAGAGATACATCTGTATGAACAGTCTGTACAACTCCTATGGTTATTGTGTTCAAGTCATCTAACAGATGTAAATAACTATGAACATAATTACACACATCAACGTACTGCAAAGGTGGAGACTTTTCATTAAATATAAAAGCAGCAATATTTACATTGGGAGAAGGCTGAGCCTTAGAGATTTTAGCCAAGTCAATGACTAAAGGGGAAGAAGAAGAAGCTTTATTTCGATTAAGATCGATAACAAATAGCTCAGAAGAGGTGAGCTCCCTTGAAGTTTGAGTAGGAAGAGTAGTCCGCCCTCCAACTGGAATTAGCAGAGTATCTTGTGAAGATACAGGAACTGTAGTACGCCTACTGACAGGAATGATCAGTGTATTTTGAGTAGATGACTGAGGTAACGGAGAGATCCGTCCACTCACTGGAATGATGAAAGAATCTTCTCCAGAGGGTTTAGGAGATTGTTGCTGAGTAGTTCGACCTTTAACAGGGATTATTAAAGTCTCACTTTGTGCATCTTCTTTCTCCATAGCTTGTATGATCCTTGTATACTCTTCTTTGTACATTCGGGAATCGTTGAAATAAGCTTCAATCCAATGGAAGGGATTTATATCAGCAACTTCTTTTTGTACTCTTCCATTGCTATCAATGTATTTAAAACATTGATGAAGAGTAGAGGGCACCACATTATTTTCATGAAGAAAGGGCCTCCCCAGAAGAAGATTATAGGATCCCGCGATCTCGATCACATAGAAAGTGACTTTAGATCTGAAATTGCCTATCTGAAGCTTCAGATGAATCTTTCCTAAAGGCTCACTTCAGCTTTGATTGAATCCCAAGATAGTAGTAACCGTCTTGGAGAGCTTGTGAAGAAGGATTTTTAGTTCATCCAACAAACTCTTTGGCATTATGCTTATAGCAGATCCTGGGTCAATGAGGATACGATCTATCTTCATCGTATCAATATAACCAGTGTAGTAGAGAGGTCGGTCATGTCGATTATCCACCAGTAGCATGTCGTCTTGTGTAAAGGTGATATTTAGGATAATCTCCAGTACACTGTTGCAATGTAAGCAAGTGGCAAGTTCCGCATCTGGCTTCTTCAATTGTGCAAGACAAGAGTCAGCTTGTAGAAGTGCTTCTCTTAACGTCTCCCGAGTTTCTTTAGAAAGACGTAGAAGTTCAAAGAGGGACATTCTAGCTGGAGTATTAGCAAGTTGAGCCAAAATGTCGAAGTCGTAAGGCTTCTGAAGTCCAAGAGGAAGAGACTTCTTGATTGGTTTATCAAACTGAGCTTATTGCTTGCCTTTCTCAAGAGTTGTGGGTTTGGGAGGAACAGGTTCAACTGGTGTAGTTGAAGGAACAGGTGCAGTAGATGATTCTTCTTCAGGAGGAACATTAGGAGCATCTTTAGCAGCTGAAGCGATATCAGTAGGATCCTCAGGATTTTTAGAATAATCCTTTAGGTAAGGTTTCCCCGTTCGAGTAGCACTAACAAGTGCTTCTTCTTTGTCTTTTGGCTCTGTGTCAGAGGTAGACCCAAGAGAAGTCATATGACATGACTTAACCTTTCCAGCCTTCTTGGACTTTCGAGAAGTAGTCTTTTGAGGAGAAGGTGATTCAAAATCTATTATTAGATCAGGATGAATCTACATGATTTCTCCAGTCTCCAAAGTGATTGGTGCTAATCCTTCAGACTGTGGAGGAGGAATATTTACTATTTCAAGAATTGCCTTGGGAATAGGAACAATTCCGCTTTCAAGAAATTGAGGAGGGAAGTCTCCAAATTGCATAGAGACGACATTAGAAGTGACAGTCTTCTCTTTTGGAGTAAGAGAGATAGCTCCAGACTTAATCATTTCTTGGATCTTTCCTTTCAGTACATAACATGTACGAATTGTGTGACCCAGCATTCTGTGGTATGGACAGTATTTAGGATGACCTGTCTTACCAGCTTCATCAGGTTTCTTGATCTCTGGTAATTGTATTTTATTACCTTTCAGCAGACATTCAAAGATACCAAGGACATCGTCGTCATCAAAAGAATATTCTTCTTTGGGACGAGGTATTCTTGATTGTTGAATTGTAGAGGCAGGAGTTTGAACATTTGATGCATCTTTGCTCTGAAGATTAACTTCAAGAGTTTCTTTTCCTTTGCGAGCATTATTTTTATTGTTAGCACCTTGTCCTGTTTCTTTAGGAGTCATCTGCACTCCTAAACCTTTGAAGGTTTCAGCACTGATTTCTGCAGCTTTGGCACTGACTATGAAGGAAGGCCAATCTTGAAATTGAGTGGACCCTGTCCACATACTGATGATTGGCAACAAGTTTAATTTGCACGTGTCAATGGTGACAGCATCAGGAGTTCCAAGAGGCATCTTCAGAGCTTCTCTTCGAAACCGTTCAATGTATTCCTCTGTAGATTCATTATTTTTCTGCTTGATTCTAATAAGAGCAGACATAGTCATGTCATTAAGCCCTTCATAGAACCTTTCAAGAAACATCTGTTTGAAACCAGCAAATGAGGTAATGCTCCCATCTGGGAGACTCCTATACCATTCATCAGCCGTTCCCTTGAGACATCCAATAAATACCCGAGTAAGGAGGGCATCACTTGGTTGCAGTTGATCAGCCATCACTTCAAAGTGACTAATAAACTGACTTGGAGAAGTGGTTCCATCATAGAATAAGATAGTAGGAGGCTTGTATTTAGAAGGATACGATACTTGCTTCCATTCTATCGGATAAGGTTGTTTGATGCCTAACCTTTGTAAACCATCTTTCTGTTTGAATGCCTCGAATTGAGTTTTGAGATTCTTCAATTCTTCAGAGACAACTCCTGAAGATTGTGGAGTTGTGGCTTGTAGAGAATAGTTGGGAGGAGGAACATCATTGTAAGCACTACCCCCGGCTCCAGAGAGACTAGGATTTGGTTGAGCTAGTCCAGGAGTATTGGATTGTACTGCTGGAGGAACTTGTACTGGACTTATATCAGTATCAACTGGTATGGCATCTGGTACAGTCTGTCGATTTTGCAACTGAGCTGTCATGAGTTCATACATCGACTTTATTGTGTCAGTCATAGACTTCATTTGCTGTTCCAAAGAAGCAATTCTTTGATCTTGAGGAGTCAAGGAAGAAGAAGGTTCATCAGTATTTCCATCAACCATGTAAGTCGTGACTGTATGAGGGATTATTGATGAACTAGTGGATGTTGTATGCTCTGAATCATTGCTTCGTGCATCAAAGTCAACTATAGGAGAATTACCCCCAGTAGGAAGAGGTAGAAAGTTAGATTCTCCAAGGAATTCAGAATCAATTTCAGGGATCAAATTTCTTTGACTAGAAGCCAGGACTCTTGCTCTGGTGTTTCTATATACTCCATCTGGACTATCAACTCTTCCCCCGGTGTCCCGAGAAGTCATGTTGACAGAAGCAAACAAAGGCTCATCTTCATCAGGCATAGGTTCATACTGAATCCTATTGAAGACAGACTGTCGTTTAGTTTGACATCTGCATTGCATTGTGGCTCTTGGCTGGAAGTCACATTTATGATCACCATGGTCTTGAACCGTCGATTGACATCTGTACTGAATTATGACTCTTGGATAGAAATCACATTCAGCATGTTCCTTTGACATAGAATTACTCCTTCTCTTCTGTTGAAGATATTCCCGTAAATCTGTTTGTGAATATTGAGGAGTATACTTCCTGTTCTTGGGTCTTGATGGCTCTTGATTATACAAAGAGTGATTAATGTGAGCCACATAATTTCTTGCATACTCTGCATCTGGATCTTTTATCTTCATATCCAATTGGTATGGTTTCTTAACACCAGAAGTGCTGAGTTTTGTTCTTAAATTAGTGGAAGGTAACACATTAATTTTGGAAACATGGAGTTTTCCTTCCATTGATCTGGATATTTGCAGAGAAGGAAGAGTCGAACCACTCCTTTGATTAGGAGTTGGTAACAGACCCTCTTTAATGGACAGATTCTGTGCCCAATTTGAAGAAGTCATAGGAGAAGATATTAAGGAATATTTCTTCTTAGACTCATTCAGATTTTGAGACATAGAATGTCCAGAAGGAAGAGTAGTCAAAAGACCATCTCCTTTCCTTTGACTAACAAAAGTATCAGTCAAAGCTGTTCCTGAAGTAAAAACTACAGGAGCAGAAGAAACAACTAAAGAGTTATTCCTTTTCGAAGGGACTTTGTGTGGAAGACCACCCCCAGTTCTAGTAGAACTCGGTAAAGAAGAAGAGATAACTAAGGAGTTATTCTTCTCTGATGAAATACACGCTGAAACAGATTTGGCTGAGGAACCAGTACTGTTAGCGTGACTTTTAATTTTAGAATTACACGCTGGAACAGATTTGGCTAAGGAGCCAGTACTGTCAGCGTGACTTTTAGGGTTGAATTCGCACGCTGGAACAGATTTGGCTAAGAAGCCAGTACTGTCAACGTGACTTTTAGGGTTGAATTTGCACGCTGGAACAGATTTGGCTAAGGAGCCAGTACTGTCAGCGTGACTTTTAGGGTTGAATTTGCACGCTGGAACAGATTTGGCTAAGGAGCCAGTACTGTCAGCGTGACTTTTAGGGTTGAATTTGCACGCTAGAACAGATTTAGCTAAGGAGCCAGTACTGTCAACGTGACTTTTGATTACTGTCATCTTCGAGCGCACAAGAGTGTGCGTGCTTGCAGTGGAGTTCTTGCCAGAGGTAGGAGTAGACACTGTGGCAGAGACTTCACTATTGACTGCCAACTGATTCTTAGGGACATAGACAGAGTGTCCCTTCGACTTGGCAGTGATGATGGAGGCTGGAGTGGGCTTGCCACCCTTAGCCCGCTGCATTTCTTCATAGACGAGTTGATCGAATTTGATCGTCATCACCTTCTTCGTCGAGCCGATTGACGAAGTGTCGCATTGAGTTGTTACCATCTCAGAAGAGGAGATGGTTTTCCCCAGCAGAGTCGCCAATTTGTTTTTCATAAAGAAATTCTCTTTATTTGTTGTGTTTCTGGGAAAATTACAACTGTGGGAATTCGATCTAGAAGACGATCGCTTTATCCCTTGGACTATGCGAAGAAGAAAAGCTCTCAAAATTTTGACAGTAGATATCAATGTATCTGTACAATGAATGAGAAAAAGAACTCTATTTATAGAGTCAAGAATAATAACTGAAAAGATAACTATCTTTATAGCCTATACCTAGTTAAAAATTACGTAGGATTTAACATACACAAGGCTGTGAGCAGTTACTGGACGTGGCCTGTAACTGTTGGACACATGGCAATCATGCATGAGTCGTGTGCAAGTTACAGGACACGCAGGCGAGAGATCAGTGGCATGGCTGCCACGTACTCCAATTTGATGAAATCTACGCAGACTTGTTGAAGACGAAATCTACGCGAACTCGGTGTAGAAAGCTTCAAAATCCACGCAAACTTGGGGCAGGAAGCTTCAGGATCCACGCAGACTTCGAGGCAAAGAACTTCAAAATCCACGCAAACTTGAGGAAGAAAACTTCAGAATCCACGCAAACTTGAGATGAAGATCACAAATACACGCAGACTTGAGATAGAACTGCCAGCTGTCTTGATTCGGCGTGTCTCGACTGACACAAAATCTCTGACAGTGATTGCTTTGTCAGTCGCATTAAATGACAAGAAACCCTTTTGATATGCCAACTCGACGAAGGCTGAGTCTTGCTGAAGAAGATTTCGAAAATCACGCAATAGACGACGATGATCTCTCGAATTCTGTGTATACGTGGCATACGAAGAGATATTCTTCGACTGTCGTGTTGTCAGTCATAATTACTCTTTGACAAATGATGAGCTGTCTCCCAGCGTGATTTGTTTATATTGTCTGGATCAACTGAGCGTGACTTTTGACTCTGTCTTGATTAACTCAGCGTGACTTTCATTTTTGAGGCCTACATATGACACATATGAGCAAAGACAAGTTCGAGGCAAAATGGGAAGGACCATATGTGATAAATAAAGTCTTTTCTAATGGAGCCTATCAATTAACAGATATGGATGGTGTTGACACAAAGTCACAGTCAACCAAATATTGACAACATTGACTAAATAATATCTATAATAATTCAATACGACACACGGCGTCTGCATTAAGCTCAAGACAGACAACAGCTCAGCCTCCGCTTTTCAGTTATATTCGAGTCTGTATTTTACACTTTCTTTGAGTCTAGACTAATGTAATCTGAGTCATGCTGAGCTCTTGAAACTTAGACTATAGCCTACCCAATAATTCCAAGCTCCACCAAACCAGATATTGCCCAATGGTCCCCTTAGAACCACTCTGTGCTCTGGAGACAGAGTTCGGGCCGAACTCTGCCTCCATACAGAGTTCGGGCCGAACTCTGTCTCCTAGAAATCAGGAACCCTAATTTTAGGGTTAGCTGGTTGCTAGTTGTCCAACGACCAAATATTTGAATTTTCCTACCCGAATTCTGGCCGAATTCTGCCTATAAAAACACTATAAATAGGGCATGAATTCTCTCATCTAAAATTATCCAATCTTCTCTTCTCTTCTCTTCTCTCTTATAGCTCAAATAAGCCATACCCTTCCCATCTACTAGCCACAAGCCTCCTAAGTCTCGAGTGCTCAGCATCTCTCAGTTAGGATTCTTGTACAAGAGTTGAAGAAGTCGCTTGGACAATTCCAAGCAAATCGCCACTGTGATCCTCTGTACGAAGTTGACGTGCTCTTCTGAAGTAAAGGCATGGGTTGTAAACTACTATTTCACAAATAGTGGATTTAATCCTGAGCTAGAGTTCTCAGGCCTGGACTAGTCCTCCACGAGGAAAACCAGGTTAAAATTGCTGTGTTTGCGTATGCTTTCTTGCTCTTCATTTACTTTCCGCATTTTACTCTGATTATTCATAGATGGTGAAAGAGTTAATTTTTAATTGGTTATTTTCTATATAAACTCTATTCACCCCCCTCTAGAGTTGCCAAACTGTTCTTCAATTGGTATCAGAGCTCTGTTCTCTTTACAAGGACTTACATCCTAGAGCTGATCCATGGCAACCACACAATCCTTGATTTCCAATCACGGTGAAGGACAGTCCACATATAGGCCTCCCCTATTTGATGGAACTAACTACACGTATTGGAAAACAAGGATGAGTTTTTATCTCAAGTCTCTAGACTTCGACCTGTGGACAGTCGTCACTGACGGTTACAAAAAGCCCACCAGGATAGTTGTCAACGGTGACCTCATTGAGAAATCCCATGACAAATATTCTGACGAAGAGAAGAAACGGGCAAGTCTAGACGCGAGAGCTATTAATGCTTTATTATGTGCTATAGACAGGAATAAGTTTAACAGGGTATCCACATGCACCACATCTCACGAAGTATGGAAGCTTCTAGAAGTGACGCATGAAGGGACCACCCAAGTCAAGGAATCAAAAATCAGTCGTCTTACGCAAGAATACGAGGCGTTCAAGATGAAGCCAAACGAGACGATCACACAGATGTTCACAAGATTCCTCGACATCATCAACCCCCTGTCTTCACTTGGAAAACAATATTCAAATCATGAGAAGATTCGCAAGTTGCTTAGGGGGCTACCAAAAATTTGGAACCCTAAGGTGACAGCCATCATAGAAGGGAACGATCTCACTACCATGTCAATGGAGACCTTGATGGGTAAGCTCATGACCCATGAGCTTGACCTCAAGGACTTCGAAGAGCCTGCTCCAAAGACTAAGGAGATCGCTCTCAAAGCTCATCGACGAAGGGCTGAGCACGATGAGACCGAAGACGACAACTCGGATGACGAAGACCAAGCTCTTATGGTTCGCAACTTCAAGAAGTTCCTTCGCTTCAATAGAAGAAAGAAGGAACCACAAGAAGACGATGAAGAAGAGCCAACCTGCTATGGCTGCAAGAAGACTGGACACGTCCGAAAAGACTGTCCATTCTTGAAGAAGAGCAACTGCTATGAGAAGCCATACAAAAAGAACTCATCAAAGAAATATGCCAACACAAGCATTTGGCATGAAAGTGAAGCGAGTGACTCCGAGGAAGAAAAGGACTCTCCTCAAGATAAAGCAAATGTGTGCCTAATGGCAACTTCCAACCAGGTATCTAACAAAACATTAGACGACTTCTCTTTTGATGAACTTGGCGATGCCTTCACTGATTTGCTCGATGATCACAAAAAGGTCATCGGTAAATACAAACATGCCAAGGACAAAATCAAAAGTCTTGAAGACGAGATACAAAGAATTTCTTTACTTCTTGAAAATGTTAGAAACACGTCACCCACTGATGTCACAAATGAAGTATCCAAGCTTAAAATAAGCTTACATGATGCTGAAGCACGTATTGAGCAACAAACTCAAGAAATCACTACACTCAACACGTTGTTTGCTGAAGAAAAGTGTAGACACAAGATTTCCATGACTAAGATATATGGCTTAAATATTAAGGTTGATGAACTGCAAGCTGTTTCTAAGAGATTAGAAACCAAATTGGGCAAACAGGTTGTTCAACCTCAAACCCAATCACATGGGCACAACACCACTCATGCTAGTCAACCACGTCATCCTCATACAGCACATAACTACGCTTTTTTATACACAAACTTCCATAAACCACGTGCACGTAAGAATACACCTCATCATACTGCACAAAGACACAACCAACATCACTCTACATATATAAATCATCACCATGCCATGCCATATAGACAAAATCATCATGTTATGCCACATAGACAAAATCATCATACCATGCCACACCCACATGCCATGCCATATAGACAATATCAGCATGTCACACATCATAGACAATATTATCATGCTGTGCCACATAGACACCATCACCAGGCCACTCATTCTATGCATAATTATCATCACCATGCTAACTCTGCACATCATCCTGTTGCTTATAGATATTATTCTTATGCTCCTAGTATAAATAAAAATGCTATCTGTACCTACTGTGGATCACATGGACACATTTCACCACAGTGTAGAGTTAGAAGACTGGTAGACAAAAAGATATATGCATGGTTTCCGAAAACTAACTTTTCAGGACCCTCAAGAACATGGGTACCGAAGGTCACATCTACTCTTGATGTAGGTGGACCTTCCCTCCTCAACTGAAAGTAAGTAGATTCTCGATAGTGGATGCTCGCGACATATGACAGGAGACGCAAATCTTTTTGTATCACTATCGATGAAGAGAGAAGGATACGTATCCTTCGGTAACAATCTCAAAGGGCACATAATAGGTAATGGTATTATTGGTCATCCTCCCTCTCCTGTAATAAAGGATGTCTGCCTAGTGACCGAGTTAAAGCATAACCTGCTCAGCATTAGTCATCTTGCTGATCATGGATATGATATTAACTTTGGACAAAATAATTGTCTCATCTATGATAGGTCAACGGGAGACATTGTTTTTGAAGGAAAAAGAGAGGATAACATTTATATTTTCTATCTTTCTATAGATACTAACAATGCAGGTAGATGTTTATATGCCCACAAAGACGAACGACTACTTTGGCACCAGCGCCTTGGTCATGCCAACATGGATGCTATCTCCAGGCTATCGACCAAGAAGCTAGTGAGAGGATTGCCCGACATCACATTCAAAAAGGATACGGTATGTGCCGAATGTGAACTAAACAAGGCAACCAAATCCTCATTTCATTCCATCAACTCTGTAAGTACTTCTAGACCCCTGCAACTACTCCATATGGATTTATTTGGTCCTAGTAGAGTAGCTAGTGTTGGTGGTAAACTTTATGCATTTGTTATTGTTGACGATTTTTCGAGATTTACTTGGGTTTTCTTTCTCGCAAATAAGAGCGATGCTATTTCTGTTTTCAAAGTTTTTGTAAAGAAAGTTCAAAACGAAAAAGGCTACATGATTACTCGAATCTGAAGTGATCATGGAGGCCAATTCGTAAATGATGATTTTGAAAATTTTTGTAATGCAAATGGTTTTGATCATGAATTTTCTTGTCCAAGAACTCCTCAACAAAATGGTGTTGTGGAGCGGAAGAATAGGACTCTCGGCGATATGGCTAGAGTCATGTTGAATAAATTTTTTACTTCCGAAATATTTTTGGGCAGAAGCTGTCAGTACAGCATGCCACATTTTGAATAGGGTGCTTATTCGTCCCATTACGAAGAAAATACCCTGTGAGCTTTGGTTTGGGGGAACCCCCAATGTTTCTTATTTCAAAGTTTTTGGTTGTAGTTGTTTTATCCTTAACACCAAAGACAACTTAGGCAAATTTGATGCCAAAGCTGACGATGGTATCTTTCTTGGTTATACCGCCAAGAGTAAGGGATATTGAGTTTTAATAAATGCTCACTAATTGTGGAAGAGTCAACAAATGTGACTTTTGATGAAGATAACAGTGCAGTAAGTACTCTTGATGATGACGTTGAGCCATCAACTTCTACTCCAATGAATACTTCAACCGAAACTAATTCTCTGGAGGGTTTGCCTAAGAAATTTTCTTTCAAACCTTCTTATCCAGAAAATTTAGTTATAGGCGAAGTTTCACGTGGAGTAACTACCAGATCATCACTAAGAGACTCTATTGCTAGCACTGCCTTTATTTCACAAGTTGAGCCGAAAAACATTTCTGAAGCTTTTAATGATGAATTTTGGATTTCTGCTATGCAAGATGAACTCAACCAATTCGAGAGGAGCCAAGTGTGGGAACTAGTTCCTAGACCGGCTAATCACTCGATAATTGGCACTAAATGGGTGTTTAGAAACAAAGTGAATGAAGATGGTTCAGTCACACGCAACAAAGCTCGTCTAGTAGCTCAAGGATACAACCAAGAGGAAGGTATCGACTATGATGAGACGTATGCTCCTGTTGCTAGATTAGAATCCATTCGGATGCTTTGTGCATTTGTAAACTATCAAAATTTCAAATTATTTTAAATGGATGTGAAAAGTGCTTTCTTGAATGGTTTTATTAAGGAGGAAGTTTATGTAAAACAACCTCCTGGCTTTGAAAATCACAAATTTTCCGACCACGTGTTCAAGCTAAAGAAAGTGCTATATGGCCTTAAACAAGCTCCCAGAGCCTGGTATGAAAGGCTAAGCAGTTTCTTGCTTGAGAAAGGTTTTTCAAAAGGGAAAATTGACACTACACTATTTATAAAATCTTTTAAAGACACTATTCTGTTAATTCAAATTTATGTTGATGATATCATTTTTGGTTCTACTGATGAAACCCTCTGTCAAGAATTTGCCAAGTATATGCAGACGGAATTTGAGATGAGCATGATGGAAGAGCTCAACTACTTTCTTGGTCTGCAAGTAAAACAAATGGCAAATGGAACTTTCATCTGTCAGTCGAAGTATACAAAGGACATGCTGAAGAAGTTCGATCTTGACAACGTCAAACCAATCAGCACTCCAATGGCTACTTCAACCAAACTTGAACCAGATGAGAGCGGCAAACCCGTTGATCAACGTAAGTATCGAGGTATGATAGGCAGCTTACTTTATTTAACTGCTAGTCGCCCCGATATCATGTTTAGTGTTTGCCTATGTGCTAGATATCAAGCAAATCCTAAGGAATCACACTTGACCGCAGTTAAGCGTATCTTTCGATACCTTAAGGGTACGGTTACAGTGGGCCTGTGGTATCCCAAGACAACATCATTTGACCTCATTGGTTACTCTGATGCTAACTTCGCCGGATGCAAGGTCGACCGTAAAAGTACAAGCGGCACGTGTCATTTATTAGGAAAGGCTTTAGTCTCTTAGTTTAGCAAGAAACAGAATTTTGTCGTACTATCCACAACAGAAGCTGAATACATCGCAGCTGGGCATTGTTGTGCACAAATTCTGTGGATGAAGCAAACCTTTGAAGACTATAATCTATCTTTCATGCACATTCCTATATTCTGTGACAATACTAGTGCTATTAACTTGACTAAGAACCCTATCTGTCACTCACGCACAAAACACATTGAGATTAGACACCACTTTTTGCATGATCATCAGCAAAATGGCACGATTAACTTAGAGTTTATTGACACTGATCATCAGCTAGCAGATTTCCTTACTAAGCCATTATCCGAAGAGCGCTTCAATTTCCTTTGTCGTGAACTTGGAATTTTAGATGAAGCTGTCATAAATTGAAACTCACCTGCGTAAATATCGATTATATTATGATTCTCTTACGATGAACTTGCTATGGGTACAAGCCGAAAGGGTCCTTCTGACAACAAGGCGTAAAAGCCTAAGCGACACGGTGCACTAGTCCTCAGGACTACCGCTAGCTGGGATCCGGCCCCTGCAGCTAACCCTTGGCAAATTTAAACTATTGAATTATAATATATTTCCTTGTTTATTATATGGTTCGTTTTGATTTATTATTGCCTACTTGATATTTTCTAAGTTCATTCTGATATTAGTATACCTCTCTATCAACTTGATTGATTCCATCAAGCTTTTATCCTCATTCTAACTCCTTTTCAACACTTAACCATTTTTTCTATCTTCTAGCCCATCTTTCTGTTCTGGAATACTGATCCAGAACTCGGGCCGAACTCTGCCCCTAACAGAGTTCGGGCCGAGTTCGGTCCCATTGTTCCAGCGTCGGGGACATCTTCCGCCGTTTGATCATTTTAGATCGTACGGTCCAGATTCCCTCCAACCAAAGAAAACCCTCTCTTTATTTTCGGGTTTTCAACTCTCTCCTTCATTCTTACCACCTCTTTCACCTCTCCAAACTTATTTTCACAAACCCTAATCCTAGTTTTTTCACCAAAGTGCTCCATTGCTCATCAAAATCAAGGAGAAGGGCTCATTCCTCATTCTCTTTCACTGTTCTTTGTTGATTTAAGGTATAACTCCTTCTCCCTCTCTATTTCAAAGTTCTCTATTTCTTGCAAATGGCTCCTCACTTGTTTAACTGTGGGAAGAGAATTCGACTCGAGGGAGCGTCCTCGTCGAATGCTCCTCCTCCCGTCAAGCAACCCTTTGAACAAATTCAACCACCTCATCCTTTGTTCAATCCTTCTCGTCCACGTGATCCAAACACCTACGATGACCGACTTTTTATATCATTAGCCGCGTCCAATGCATGGTTTAGTGATTTTCGGTCACGTCCAGTGTTTGCGGGACACCCTATTGACTTCTCAGTTTTCTCTCACTATGATACACTCTTTCATGACCTACATCTTGACGAACTTGTTACCTCTACTTCGGTCATATATCGTAGTGCAATTCAGATGTTTTACTGCAACTTGACTTTTGACAATACTCACATCTATTCACGTGTTGCGGGTATCGATATCTCCTTTGATTATTTTGACTTAGCCGAATATCTTGATCTTCAAGAGCCCGATTCTTGGGAAAAGCTTGTTGACGCTTGGTCGTTCCGCTTTCCCGATGGGATTTCCCTTGAAAGCTTCAAGGACGACTTATGTACTCCGTACACTCATCCTCGCAAGCTTATGGCTAAATATCTAAATCCTTACTTCTATGACCTTCATCGGATTATTTTCAATACCATTTTACCCAAGGCGGGTTCTACCGATGAAGTTACATATTGTGAGATCTCCGCTTTATATCATCTCCACTTTGGTGTTTCCTTCAATCTTCCACGTACCATGATAGACTGGATGATTAACTGCAGGAAGAAACCACGAGCCTTGGTTTATGCCTCTTATCTTCCTACGATCTTTCGTGCATTCCATATACCTCTTCTTGCTTGTCCTTTCTTGCCTGCACCTGTATTCCTTTCCAAGGCACGATGTCTTCAGGCAGTCGTCGCCTCTCCTGAGACTTCTGAGCAGTCTGATGATGAGCCTGACGCCCCTCCACTCGGTCAGGATGCACCACCTCCACTTGCCACTCTTGAGTCTATTTAGACTATGCTCCGGGATC
Source organism: Iris pallida (assembly GCA_029216955.1). Classification (NCBI taxonomy): domain Eukaryota; kingdom Viridiplantae; phylum Streptophyta; class Magnoliopsida; order Asparagales; family Iridaceae; genus Iris; species Iris pallida. The sequence continues at coordinate 184,835 of JANAVB010042654.1, read as the reverse complement.
GTTTTGCTCTTGAGGACGATCGTTGGACTCAGATGGACTATCGGACTACCCTGCAGATGAGTGCCCTCAGCAACTCGCTGCATGATATCCGGTATTCCATGTCTCGTCACCCCTCTATGCCCATTCCCATGGAGCGGGATCCTGGTCGTGCTGGATATCGCATTGACGACCCCTGGGTCATGCGTTACCTGGATTCGGATGCTGCTATCATGGACCCCAGCCGTTCATTCACTGATCATTCAGACTCTGCTGGGCCCTCTCATGCTCCGTGATGGAGATTGGCTACTATCTGCTGCTGCTGATGATGATCTTAGTTGATGTTTTTTTTTCTAGTTATTTAGTTTGTTTTGGATTTATGTACTTGGATGTTCTAAAACTCTGGTAGTTTGATGACTCTGGTTCTGTGTGATGACTTTTTATGCTTAGTTTTATATTTTATGCTAGTGACTCATTTTGCTTATTCATATACTGTTTCTTCTCTGCTTGGTGTGGTTGCATCACTATTAACTGTCTACTGCAGTTTCTATGCTATTCATTCATCTGCAGTCTATATTGCTAAATGCCAAAAGGGGGAGAACTATGTATATTCTGGATATATTTGTCTCTTTCGTATATCTGTGCTTGTTTGTGCTTTTTGGAGATATTATTTATCAGGCCAACAGGTTCAATGCATTATTTACGAGGGAGCTATTGCTTCTAGCTCAGCACCGTTCACTGATTACGGGGGAGCTATTATTTCTAGCTCGGAATCGATTATGGGGGAGCTTTGTTTAACTGTGTCCAGGTATGAATGTTGAATATACATATATTATTTTGCCAATTATCAATATGGGGGAGATTGTTGACACAAAGTCACAGTCAACCAAATATTGACAACATTGACTAAATAATATCTGTAATAATTCAATACGACATACGGCGTCTGCATTAAGCTCAAGACAGACAACAGCTCAGCCTCCACTTTTCAGTTATATTCGAGTCTGTATTTTACACTTTCTTTGAGTCTAGACTAATGTAATCTGAGTCATGCTGAGCTCTTGAAACTTAGACTATAGCCTACCCAATAATCCCAAGCTCCACCAAACCAGATATTGCCCAATGGTCCCCTTAGAACCACTCTGTGCTCTGGAGACAGAGTTCGGGCCGAACTCTGCCTCCACACAGAGTTCGGGCCGAACTCTGTCCCCTAGAAATCAGGAACCCTAATTTTAGGGTTAGCTGGTTGCTAGTTGTCCAACGGCCAAATATTTGAATTTTCCTACCCGAATTCTGGTCGAATTCTGCCTATAAAAACACTATAAATAGGGCATGAATTCTCTCATTTAAAATTATCCAATCTTCTCTTCTCTTCTCTCTTATAGCTCAAATAAGCCATACCCTTCCCATCTACTAGCCACAAGCCTCCTAAGTCTCGAGTGCTCAGCATCTCTCAGTTAGGATTCTTGTGCAAGAGTTGAAGAAGTCGCTTGGACAATTCCAAGCAAATCGCTACTGCGATCCTCTGTAAGAAGTTGACGCGCTCTTCTGAAGTAAAGGCACGGATTGTAAACTACTATTTCACAAATAGTGGATTTAATCCTGAGCTAGAGTTCTCAGGCCTGGACTAGTCCTCCACGAGGGAAACCAGGTTAAAATTACTGTGTTTGCGTATGCTTTCTTGCTCTTCATTTACTTTTCGCATTTTACTCTGATTATTCATAGATCGTGAAAGAGTTAATTTTTAATTGGTTATTTTCTATATAAACTCTATTCACCCCCTTCTAGAGTTGCCAAACTGTTCTTCAGATGGCAGAGTTGCTATGATGCCCATCAAAGGCAAATTTCTCAAGAAATATTATGTATGAATACAAAATATACTTTATTTTCAGAGGCATGATGTAAATAAAAGTTTATTTTTTATTTCAAAAGCAGAATGGAATTACATAATATTAAGGTCGGGGAGGAGGCCCTGACCCTTCATGATTAAATACATAGTTCGCCAACAGTTCAAACATCTCATTGTCTGAACTCACAAAGAACTTACAGGCAGCCATCCTCAATGCCTCTTCTTCGGCAGTCTTTCCAGGCTCTACTAGCTTGGAAATCAAGTCCTCTCCTAGTGCAGGAACAATTGAGCCTTCACCCCTTTCTTTTTGAGGAGGTACTGAGGGTTCAGCAGGTGGTGTCTCAGTCTTTCCTTCAAGCTTCGGGATGAGCAAATCTTTGGAGGACATTTTGTACAGAAAAGAAAGAAAGTGACTATATCTACGAAAGTTTTGTTCTGTTTATAGACAAAACACCTAGATAGTCAATCTCGAGAACTGATGCGACTTTTCGAAAGAAGCCCAACTGTTCGTTCATTTATAACTGTTCGTTCATTTATAATTGTTCGTTCATTATCCGATGTGACTGTTCATTCATTTTTAATGTCCTTATCTCGAAAATTGAAGTGACCGTTCACTTTTTCTCATAAAAATTCATATTATCTATACTTTTGAAATTCTGTATTACATCAGCAACTTGTCATCCACATTTTTCCTTGATTCTATGTTTCTTATCACCACATCAAAATCAAATCGTAAAGAAGAGAAAATCATTCTTTATTTCGTCTTTAAAAACATAGATACATCTTAATGGAAATCTATTACATCTCGAATTTTCATTCTAAATGAAGGTCTATTACATCTTTGGATCTTCTTATTTGTTGGTGGCAATTCCTTGTCGTCTCGATCTGAAGCAACGAGCCAGACAATAAAATTAACTCTGGTCTTCTCTCAGAGAAAGACTAGAGGAGAACCACAGAGTGCAGCAGCCCAAAGATGAGCTGCTGTCAATACAACTGGTGGAGAGAAAGTCCGCCAGGGGAACTAGGAACGAGATCACCCTTGTGATACAATTCCTAGTTTTGTGTCTTCACCATCCAACTCTCATGTATAAAGGATCTTCCTTCCATCTGAGGAAGACCCTTCTTAACATGAAGAGTCTTGAGCTGTCTGATTTGAGTGTCAGAACCATATGAGCTGTCTGAGGTAGGTGTCAGAAGAATGTTCTCTGCAACATCCAAATCACCAATACCAGTTCTGAAGAAGCTCGCTAACCAAGTCCCTGCAAATATCAATGAAATAGGAGAAGTTAGCAGAATCTATTAGCAGCATTGCGCCTACAGATAGGCGCACGGCAGCATTACGCCTACAAACAGGCGCACAACAGCATTATGCCTACAAACTGGTGCACATCAGTATGCGCCTATAAACTGGCGCACATCAGTAATGCGCCTATAAACAGGCGCACATCAGCAATGCGCCTACGAATAAGCGCATATCAGCACTGAACACTGATCAAACAGGCGTTTGACAGCAATATGCGCCTATAATCAGAGCTAAACATTAGACCATAGTGTGTGCCTATTTTCAGAAATAGTTAGCACAGACTTACCAATTTTTGAAGACACAGCATGCAAGCAAATAATATCAGAATAAAGTAGCGCAAATGAAACCCTATGGAAAGACATTGGTTTTGAGAGAGTATGAATGGTTCTTTCATTTCTGAATGTCCTTTTTAAAGAGGATAAAGAAGAGATGGGTGCATCGTTTTAGGATCCTATTTTGGGAAATAATTAAAAATGGGCATCTAAAACCGTGTAACGATTACCACGTGTTCTTCAGAAGAAACCGTAAAACGAAGAAGTAGTTAAAAGAATATGTCCATGAGCACTATTCGAAATCATAGCCACACAAAATTAGAAATTCTAGGTTTCATTTCATAAAGACGGGTGGACCCCTACAATCAAGGACATAAAAATAAAAAAGTTGTTCTGCCCAGAACATTATTTCTTGTCCTTGCCTTCATTAGTCTGACGAAGGGCGACGTCCAACTCTTGCATGGTGCAGATCCCCGAGCGACGCATCAGGTTGAGAAATCCTTCCGAATTGACATGCTCCTCAGAGGATGATCCTCCACTCGAGCGATTGAAGACTGACGGGGTTAAACCGAAACAGTTCAGAAAGTTCACTGCCCTCAAAGCTGGGTCAGTCTCCAACAAAAAGGTTGTAGGCACAACATCCCGTCTCGCTTCAGGAGACTTGGTTGTGGTGTCAGCATTAGTCTCCATCTCTTTCTTCTTAGGAGCCATTGAAGAACAGAAGTGAAGACCAAAGTACGAAGATCAACTACATATATAGCAACAAATTGACTCTTCGTATTCCTCATGGGAAACTGAAAAAAATTAATAAAACTTCGGAAGATGAAGAGAAGATTGAATATTTTTGAGAAAGGTATTTAATCATGATGACCGAGCATGAGACCGGCGCAACCTGACTTAGTCAAACTTTTATAAATTTAAAGTATTCCAAAACTTTGCAATGTCTTTAAGTTTTGAAAAATTTGAAGGGGGTCTTGTAGAGCCTAAAAATCAAGTTGCGCCTTCAATATACTGATCAGTGATCAAGTTGCGCCCAAAAAATCAAGTTGTGCCACTGATATGAAGCAGACTGCACCACCGATCAGATTGTGCCTGATATCAGACTGCGCCTAATCTTTTTGTGCCAACGCCTACGTAGCATCTGACACTTAATGGTCATCATTACCTGACCATACTGACGACTGATACAACAGAGAACGAGGAAAATCTCTTCGAATCTCGTGAATTGTGTCGCTCAAGGAAAAGTTGGTGGACAGCTGTCTTGTACACTTCGTGAGTTGCGCCCAGGCGCAATCTAAACAAAATCCTTAGTTGCGTCTACGCGCAACCTGAACGACTTTTGATCAGAAGCTGTCACGTGTGTAGGCGCCGCTCAATCAAGCACAGTTTGACTTGTTGACTGAAGCTCGCGCAACCTGATAAAGTTGAGACAACTTACATTCTAAAGCAGGATGACGTGGTGCACATGCCACTAATCTCTCAAGACGTGTCTACTATCCTGTACACGACAACGCGCATCTCAATCATACGATGCTACGCGTCTAAATACAGTTAGTACACGATTGACAACTGAATGAAAGTTGGCGCAACAGGAGGTTGGCACAATCCAGTATTGCGCAATCCAGCCTCGCACACATCAGAATAACTGCTAAAACAGTTATTTCCTGAACTCTATAAATAGAGTTTCCAATCATCATCGAGAGGAGGAACTCTGGCAAAAATTGCTGTTGCGTTCTCTAGAGGCTACAGTCTTCAAGTTCACATAGTCCAAGGAAAAAAGTGATCGTCTTCTGATCAGATTCCTAAAGTTATACTTCTCCAGAATTCATTGTACTTTGTACTCTTTTACAAGTTTAGAATAAAAACAAATTTTTGTTTTTTGCAAACAACTTGATGTACAGAAATGAAGACAACTGTGCGTTCGAACCATATCTACCACGTCGGTTCGCTCGCCAGTTTGGATATGACCAACTTCATGTTGGTAATCCCTCCACCAGTTTCCGTCATTATGGGAAGCTAATTGATGGTGCAAGAGGCTGGAGATATTTTAGCACTGCCTGTACCGGTGCCAAATTTTGAATATCGACTGCTATAAGCACAACCGAGCTACGTATACTTCATACGTATGCTCGCTTTTATGCTTCCATCTGCTCCTTCGCCCATGGCTACAACCTGAGAGGTAGTCTAAGATGGCCCAAGGAAGGGAATATTGAAGAGCCAGTCAGGGTACCATCAGACATACCTGATGATACAGCTATTCCAGATCAATATATGGAAGTTATCCCTACGGAAGTTGGGGAAAAAGCTGCGGAACCTATCATTATTGGCAAGACCCGAAAACGGAAACAAGGTGCAGCTGCTACTCTTCTAGAGAAGACCCCAAAAAAGAAGAAGAAGGCTACCACCAAAGGGCCTTCTAGACCAAGAGCCGCTACCCCAGAGAGTGATACTCCGGTCGAGGAGCCGCAACATGTTACATCTTCTTCAGCTCATCCTGGAGAAGGGTCCTCGGCCTCCCAACCAGCAGCGTCAATGGAAGCGGTAACGGTCCTATCTCCGGGACGTCTCAACTCAGCACTTCATTTGACTTTGCCACAAAAGGCACAAGTTGTTGAGGATGTCGCTCCAGTACATACTGTTGATCGAGAGCTCATCCCATCATATGAACCAGCTATTAATTTTGACGATGATGACTGGGATGTGGATTATGACGCGTACTTGGCACGTCCTATACCTACTCCAGGTAAATATAATTTATACAAAATCTATACAAAATTATGATTTTTGTGTATTAACTTATTCCGTTTAAATTTTGTAGGTGTTATTATTGCATCAAAGCCTATGGCTCCTCCTCCTCCTCAAGAAGATATTTATGAGGAAAACGCGGAGTCTGAGGAAGAGGATTCTTCTTCAGAAGAAAAAGATGCTTAAAAAGAATGTCCTCCATCTATGGAGGTACAACAAGAGCCCGAAGTGCAGGCTCATCCAGAATTGTCTCCTCCTGCTGAAGACGGAAATAAAGAACAAACTACAGTAGAACCCACTGTAGATGATGAAGCAGGTGCTGAGGAAGAATTAGACTTCAACAAAGAACCAGTTGTAGAAAGACCCACTACAACTGAAATACTTGAAGATCCTGCAGAGCCGGTAGCCGAAGAAGGTGATGAAGACATAGTCAAATCATCAACTAAAGCTGGGGACATTGTAATAGCATCCTCTGCTATTGCTACTAATCCAGAACAAGTTCCTGAAGAGACAATGCCCGAACCGGAGTCAACTGCCATAACTACCATTCCACCCGCACCAATCACCGATACCGAAACTCAAGTAGTTTCGACTCCAGAAATGGCTGGGGTAACAAGTGCTGAAGACATCGTTCCAGAAGTTCCTGGGAATCAGTTGGCTATAGTAGCAGGGATAACAATGGCTTCATCTCATCCTGCTATCAAGGCAATAACATCTACTCCTAGTCTTCAGAGAAGAGATCTGGTAGACATCGCCGCAACGCCGAGCTCAAGTACAGAAATGAATCTCTTAGTTAAGATTCATACTGAGACTTTTTACAAGACTCTGGCGGCTCTGATCAAAATGGTCCTGAATAAGGGCCTCAATTATGAAAGCTTGAAGGCGTCTATTTCTCTGACGATCAAAAATGTCGCCATGTTCAATGATACAGCGAGAGCAGCGGCATTAGAGAAGACTGTGGAGGAACTTGAACAGCCCATTAGAGAATATCAAAGGCTGTCAAGCGAAACTACTGAAAGTCTTATCCAAAGCGAGTATGACGCTTTATCAGCTGAATACCTCGCTCGGGAGATGACTTTCAATGAAGCCCTCCATGAGTACAGCATCAAGGTGGCAAAAGAAAAAGCTTTTTTGGCTGGAGCGATGCCCCAGCTGGATATCCAGAGAGAAGCCTATGAAACTTCGAATATAAGAATTCATCAACAGAATGATAGAATTTACGAAGTCGAGGCTGAGCTGGCTCGCTTGAAGGCAGAGAAGGAGCAGTTGATAATAGTTCGAGACCAGCAACTTACACAGAGCTCGATTTTGGAAGAACAAGTCTTTGGAGCTGAGGCTACCATCAAAACCCTTGACGAAGCCAAGGATAAGATGATAGTCACTTTTGCTGGACTTTCTCATATCTGCACTCCCGAAGCTCGACGCTCCGTAGCTACTAAGAATGTATTGAGCTCTCGTGAAAAGCGTCTAGCAGAGCTGCAGAAACTGCTAAAAGACTTATCTGCTCCGCCTTAGGCAAATAAAGAGCTTTTGTAATCTTCTATCTTTTTTCATTCTGTAATGTTTACAAGAAATGAATAAAATATTTGTTTTATGATCCTATCATTTATTTTGAATTTAAACAATAGGTATGAGATAGAAAACACTTATCAAAGGTAATATGGACATGACAAGTTTTCTAAACTCCATAAATTATATTTATCCAGAGGTAATGTGGACATGATAGATAATGAATCTTTTTTCTGTTTAGAGTATACGACACTATCAGAGGTAATATGAACGTGACAGATCGTAACAACTCAAAGAAAAATAGATTAATATCTATTCAGAGGCCAAATGGACATGATAGATAGGAAAAGAAGTAGATTTAATATTTATTCAGAGGTCAAACGGACATGATAGATAGGAAAAGAAGTAGATTTAATATTTATTCAGAGGTCATGAGAACATGATAAATAATAAATCTCTCTTTTTTAATCAGCTGGTAAGACAGAAGATCAAAATTCTCTTCAAGGAGATAAGTAATCAGCTTAACCAAACATTGGTAGCTGGGGAATAAAGAAGAAATTCAAACATAATATTTCTCCATTAGGTTTAGACAACCTATAGGCGCCATTAGAGAATACCGTCTCGACGACATAAGGACCTTTCTATTTTGCTTGGAATTTCCCTTTGCTCTTATGAGTCATCACCATCGGTCTTCGGACAGCTAGAACTAGCTCACCGACTCTGAATACCCTCTCTTTAACTTTACGATTGAAAGCTCGAGATATGCAGGCTTGATATAACTCAATGTACTGTTGCGCTTGAAGACGTTTTTCATCTAGACCTTCAAGTTCTTGAAGTCTCAATCGATCATTATTCTCTGTAGTTAGCTCATTTGCAATAGCTATTCTAAGAGGTAGAATCTGGATTTCTAACGGAAGTACAGCCTCACATCCAATAAACCAATAAAAATGGTGTAAAACCAGTAGGAGTTCGGACTGTCGTTCGGTAAGCCTATAAACATTCTCCAAGTTTCTCATTCCAATCACGTTTATTAGAAGAGATAAACTTTTTGAGAAGTTTAATGATTGTCTTGTTGAAAGCTTCGGCCAAACCATTAGCAGCTGGATTATAAGCCGTAGAAGCCAGATTTTGGATCCGATTCTTATTACAGAACCGATAAAATGTCTGACTGGCAAGTTATGGTCCATTGTCTTGAATTATCCACCGGGGAATCCTGAAACGATAAATAACATGATGTTTAATGAAGCTAACCACATTATATGTTTTCACTTCAGCAAGGGGAACTGCTTCCGCCCATTTAGAAAAGTAATCGGTTATAGCTAGAATAAACCGATGTCCCTTAACAGAAGGAGGGTTAATCGGACCAATAATATCCATGTCCCAAGCTTCGAAGGGCCAAGAAGCTACTGGAGGATGTAAGAACTCAGATGGTTGATGAATAAAATTAGCATGAATTTGACACGCTTTACACCGTCTGGTAATCCATAGCATCTGCTATCATGGAAGGCCAATAATATCCCATTCTTCGGATACGGTCCTGTAATTTTGGACCTGGTTGATGAGCACCGCAGACACCATCATGAGCTTCATGTATTATTTGTTTAGCTTCACTCTCAGAGAGACAACGCAGCAAAAGTCCGTCATATGAACGACGGTATAACATATGTAAAGAAGAATCATAATAGAATCGAAATGATCTTCTCTTGATCGATGCAGCTTCTTTTGGATCTTCAGGTAAAATCCCATGAACCGCATAATCAATGAATGGACTTCTCCAATCCCTCTGCTGGGAACTTGATTCTGTAGTATAACTCTGTTCAATATGCAGATTATTCTTGACACAGAATAAGTCTCAATCCAACAATGTAATAGTGTTTTTTCTTCTAATTGGAATAGCTAAGTCTGCAGCTAAACTAGCAAGAGCATCAGCTTCCAAATTTTGAAAACGTGGTACGAATTCGATGAAGAATCCTTTGAATGAAAGGACCAATTCAATTACCACTTGATGATAAGGAATGAGGTCAGGATTTCTGACTTCATATGTTCCTCTGACTTGATTAACAATCAGTTGAGAGTCTCCATAAGTTTCCAGGAACTCAATGTCCAGTTGTTTTGCTACTTGGAGACCAATTAGCAGAGCATTGTATTCTGCCACATTGTTGGAGCATGGCTCATTAAGAGAATAAGTACGGTATATGACCATTTTGTCAGGAGAGGCTAGGACGATGCCTACTCCGGAGACGATATTGCTTTTTGGTCCAACCCGCAATGCTTCATCAAAGTATAGTTGCCAAATTTCATCCTTCATAGTCATGTTGTAATCCACGACTTCATCTGGAATGTCCTCATATAGTTTCGATGTCTCAGGTATAGGGTAAGCTGCTAAGAAATCAGCTAATGCTTGACCCTTTACTGATTTTTGAGGTACATAGACCATATCATAAGGAGTGAGCAACATCGCCCAGGTGGCTAACCTGGAGTTCAGAATACTCGATTTTCTCATCAATACTCGAATAGGTTTTATTCTGGAGATGACATGAATAGTCTGTCCTGACACATAATATCTTGTCTTTTGAACAGCAAAAACCAAGGCCAGACATTCTTTCTCCACAGGAGTATATCTGTGTTCAGCTCCGACCATCATTCGGCAAAGATAATAAATTGCTTGTTTATGACCTTTGTCACTTTTCTGTGCAAGAAGAGCACCAAGTGAATGATCCAAGGCTCGAACATATAGAAAAAATGGTCTTCCTACCACTGGAGGTACCAGAACAGGTAGATTTGTAAGGTATTGCTTGATGTCATTGAAGGCTTTCTGACATGATTCATCCCAGACAAATGATACACCTTTCTTTAATAGACGAGAGAAAGGTTAGCATCTCCCAGAAAGATTGGATATAAATCTCCTGATATAAGCAATGCGACCTTGGAAGCCACGTAGTTCTTTCAGGTTGCGTAGAGGACGCATTTCAAGAATTGCTTTAATTTTATCAGGATCAACATGGATATCCTGAGAAGTGATGACAAATCCCAAAAATTTGCCGCTGGAAACCCCTAAGAAAGACTTAGTAGGGTTCATCTTCAGTTGATGTTGACACATCAACTCAAATACTGTCTTCAAGTCTTAAATGTGATCATCTTTTGATCGACTTTTGACAGCAATGTCATCCACATAACATTCAACTGTTTTTCGTAGATGTTCTTGAAAGATGTTGCTCATAGCCCGTTGATACGTGGCACCGACATTTTTTAGACCAAATGGCATAACCGTATAGCAGTAGACTCCAAGGGGTGTACAAAAAGCAGTATGCTTCTCATCTCCCGGATGCATCTTAATTTGATTGTATCCTGAAAATCCGTCCATGAAAGACATACGTTCAAAACCACATGTATTGTCTATCATGACATCGGTAATCGGAAGTGGAAATTCGTCCTTTGGTCAAGCTGCATTAAGATCCCGAAAATCTATACAAACTCGGACTTTTCCGTTCTTCTTCATAACAGGAACAATGTTGGCAACCCAGTCTGGGTGTTGTTCTTCACGAACAAAGCGACATGTAATCAGCTTTTTGACTTCTGCTTCAATTGCATCTATCAGATCTGGTAAAAAATGCCGCTGCTGTTGTTTTACAGGCTTGGCATTAGGAAGAATATTGAGTTTATGAGTAGCAACTTTAGGATCTAGACCCGGTATATCCTCATAACTCCATGCAAAGATATCAATATATTCTTTAATCAGTTGTATCAACTCTTCTTTTTCATCTTCGGAGAGGTTTTTACTGATGAATATTGGCTTGGACGTAGTTCTGTCTGCAACATCAATCTGGACAATCTCATCCTCTGTAGGTGGTTGTCGCTGTTCAAAACGAAGCTCCCATTGAGTGTCCATTTGATGTGCCCAAGGGTCATTTTCAAATGGCTCAGACTCATCATCAGTTTGAACCATGTTGACTGAAAATACGCACTTAGATTTATCATAATAGTCTTCTCCAGCATATGAGGATTGTAAAAAACAGGAAGAATATTCTTCTTCCATATCTTCTTTGTACATGGGGGATGTATCAGATTCGATGAACTAGATTTCTTCAGAATCTGAGGATTGTGAAGAACTGGAAGAAAATTCTTCTTGTATATCTTCGTTAAACATGTGGGACGGATCATATCCCAATCTATGTCGAGTTTTCTGGTAAAATGGATCACCACATAATGGTAACCGTCTACCCTTGCCTTGATTGAGACCTTGTATTATCTTCAAATCATATCCCATATTCTGGATAATTTTAAGAGATTGTTGACTATATTTGTCAATTCGGATTCTTCCTTTATCTTTATCTCTAAGATCATCTGTCTGAACAACAGAGATATTTCTAGCCAAGTCGAACACAATTTGGCGCTGATTTTTCTTATTAGACGGAATCACAAAATAAGATTCTTCATGATGTCTATAAGTTACACAAGCTTGTGATGATGAGACTACAGGAAGAAGATAGGGAGAAGATGTTAGGAACCTTTGAGCATAAGGTCCAACATCGATATGTGGAGGAAAAGAGTTTTCCTTATGATTAATGTATAAGGTTTCCTCTGTATCTATGTCATTTTTATGTTGATGACTTTGATTATCATCAGATAAAGTCATTCTTTCAATAAATTTGACAGCCATGTCCTCCAAAAGGAAATCTTCATTGATATTAGAAAGTACAGAATGATCAATATTTACATCATTTACAAGTTGCGTACTACACTTCGGATTGATCATTAACGGACCGTCATCCGCCTTCTGCGTAGGCTTGCCAAGGTTGATAATCAATGGTGGTTCTGGATCATTCGTACGAGAAATACGTCCCTTGACCTTGATCATGAGAGGTTGAACTTGGCTTTTGGCAGGAATACTCGCTGATTCCTCAGACGAAGCTCGAGTTCTTCCTTTGACCTTGATCATCAGAGGTTGGTCATTGACAGGTTGGGGTTGGATTCGACCTTTGACTTTAATCTTCAAAGGTTGCTCTTCTGAAGGATCTTCATTGACAGACTGATCTTCAGCAGGTGATCGATCTTCGGCCATATCTGATATCTCCTTCACATGCTCCTGTTTGTAGAGTATTGAATCCGAGAAATAGGCTTCAACACCCTTAAAAAGATTGATATCTGCGAATTCAGTCTTCATAATCCCTTTAGAATCTACGTACTTAAAGCATTGGTGGAGAGTTGAAGGCACGATGTTATACTCATGTATCCACGGTCTTCCAAGAAGGATATTGTAAGATACATCTAAGTTGATAACATAAAAAGTTGCCATAGTTCGAAGATCACCAATTTGAATCTTCAGACGAATCTTCCCCAGTGGTTTACTCTTTCCAGAGTTAAAACCAACTACTGTTGTACTAGTGTAAATCAAATCACTAGTAGGAATCCTCAAGGGTCATAGCATACTTTGAAGAATAATGCTAATAGAAGACCCAGGATCAATGTAAATCCTGCCAATTTCAGTGGATTCAATATACCCTGTGTAGCACAGCCTGTCGTGCTTGTTATGCTTCAACAGCATATCTGCTTGTGTGAAGGTAATGTTAGGAATTGCTTCCATCATACTATGACATTGTGGGCACGACACTGGTATATTGTCAGGACTCTTGAGTTGAGCTAAGCATGAGTCTGCTTGTAGCAAAGCTTCACTCAGAGTCTCCCTGCTTTCTTTAGAAAGACGAAGCAGCTCAAAGATAGAAAGTCTAGCCGGAGTATTAACTAACTGGGCTAGAATATCGAACTTGTAGGGTTTCATCACCACCCCTTGATTTGAAGCAGATTTCAATGGGACGTCAAAGCGTACTGCTTTCTGTTTCCCTTTCTCAACCACAGATGGTTTAGCAGGAACAGGAGATGGTTAAGCTGGTGATGTTTCAATAATGTCCTCTGCTTCTTTGGAAGATCTCTCATAATCTTTGTGGTACTCTTTTCCAGATCTCGTACCAGCAAAGGTTTCTTCTTCTGACTCAGGAGAATGAAGTACCATGTTGCAGGATTTAGTCTTCTTTCCCTTAGTCTTCTTCTTGCGAGGATTTTTATGAGGAACCTCAAAACCCAATCCAACAGTAGATTTTTGACTTTGAAGTTGTAAAGGAAGTCGTATTCCTTTATCATAGTTCAAACCTTCCGTCTTTTGAAAGTCATAGCCCATCTTTTTTATGAGATGGACTGATTGTTGACTGTACAAGTGAGTGGGTAGCGGACTTTCAATAGATGATTTAACAGAGAAAGAAATAGAAACCTCTGCAACCACATAAGAAAGAGGAATATAAACCTCTGTAGCTACTGGAGAAAGAGGAATAAAAACCTCTTTAGCCACAGGAGAAGGAGAATTTGAGACAAGAGAAAAAATCCTAATAGGAGCTTTCTCATAAGCATCAAAGACTTGTTGTGCCCTGTATAAAGGGATACTATTCATGACTAACCATTGTTGATGATTAAGCTTGAGTTTGGTAGGAGGAGCCAAGCTTGGAGGGTATATATTCAACCCCTCAGTCTATACTCCAAAGGAATGCCACCCCATAAATGATCCAAATCATCATGGTCAGGGGTTAAAACATGAAAAATCATGTTGCAGGTTTTAACTTTTTTACCCTTCTTGGATTTTGAAGTTTTACCTTCATTCTCAATTTCAGGTACTAAATCAGGGTGTACCCATATGATTTCACCATTTTTCAGTGTAAGAGGCAAAAGTCCTTCATTTTGCTCTCTAGCAGGCGGGATATTCACAATCTTCATTGTCGCCTTTAGAATTAGGACAATTCCATCTGGGACTTGTTGTGGAGGAAAACCTTCAAATTGAAGAGAAATTATATTGGTTGTGACCGTATGCTCATCGTTGGTTAAAGCAATAGCATTGGCATTTATCAGCTCCTGGATTTTTTTCTTCAAGACATAGCAAGCCTTGGTAGGATAATTTATGTATCTGTGATAGATACAATACTTGGGATTGTCGGTCAGATTCACCTCATTAGGTCTTTTCGGCTCTGGAATCTGGAGTTTGCCACTCTTTACCAGACATTAGAATATCCCTGGGATATCACTGTCATCGAAAGAGTATTCTTCTTTTGGCTTGGAAGACTCCTGATTATTCGACGTTGTTTTGGGTTTTGAAAGATTAACCACTAAGGTTTCCTTCCCTTTCCCATTACGATTGCCGAAATTATTACCAGAAGAGCCTTTCTTTCCTTTGTCCTCTGAGGCAAAGATCATCCCGTGTTCACGAGCCAACCTACCATTGGTCTCGGCTGAAACTGCTGCTATAATGAACGAGGCCCAATCTGTGAATTGGGAACCCGTAAAGACAGTAATAGATGGTCGCAGATTCATTTTGCACGTATCAATCAATGCTGAATCTGGCATACCAGGAGGCATCTTCAAAGTTGCCTGTCGAAAACGTTCGATGAACGTCCGAGTATCTTTTTTCTTCTTTTATTTGATCTCTATTAAGGAGGACATATTCATGTCCATGCCTCCTTCATAGAAACATGATAGAAATATTGCTTTAAACTCGTCGAAAGACGATATACAATTGTTGGGTAGACTACGATACCAGTCGTAAGCTGAACCCGTCAGGCACCCGATGAAAATTCGAGTGAGAAGAGCATCATTCTTCTGTAGATGCACAGTCATAATATCAAAGTAATTGATATACTGACTAGGAGAAGCCTTTCCATCAAATAATACCATCGATTGGGGCTTGAATTTTGGAGGAAAGGGTACGTCATTCCAATGAGGAGGATAAGGTTGCTTAATCCCTAACCTCTGGAGCTGATCCTTGTGCTTCAGAACTTCAAACTGTGCTTTGAGCTCACGTACTGCTTGAATAGCTTCACTAGTTTGAGGAAGCACATTCGATTGAATAGTTGCTGGATGTACCGTAACCCCCACCGGAGGTGGTACATCTTCTGGAATGATAGGATCTGAAGATGTAGAATTTTGGTTAATAGCAGGCTCTTGATTAAGATTATTCAAAGGTATATCAACTCCTTGACTATCTTGAGTTTGTGCTGCTACCTGTACCGGTGTTACTACTGCCGGCTGAGCAGTTTACTGAGTCATTATTATTTGATACTTGCTTTACATCATAGTAAGCATGTCCTTCAGTGATTGTTCAACGGCAGAGAGATGCTGTTCTGTATTAGCAGATGACGTCTCCGGTTCATCTCCGATAGCATATGATTCAACGTCCCTTGAAGATACAGAGGGATTGGTGTAGAGGTATGAATTGACACTATCAGTTTTTGACTCAAAAGACTGGGTACCCCCAGCTTCTGAATCTGAGGGCTGCAACTGTCTTTGACTTCTTGACCGGGAATGCTGATATACCCCTTCAAAGGTATCAAGAAGTTGATTGAACTGTTATTGACCAGGAGTCTGGGACGAGTTGCGTCTTGGCCGTCGTCCTCTATTGGTATGAGATGCCATGTTGACTGACGCATATGACAACTCATATTCTTGGTCATCAACTTGCTGGTGAGGCACATTATAGCTTAATCGATCAAAAACTGACCGTTTAGAAGCCGAACAGCAACATTTGATTATAATCTGATGACACTCACAATTATGATTTTCTTGGGAGAGTGTCACAGGAGATTGTCTATTTTTACACTTTTGTACTAGCAACTCGCGTAAATCAGAAGGAGTAGAGGGAGTAGTCTTCTTTAGTACATTTGGGGTAGAGAATCGTTTAGTCCCTTGTGTATAAAGAAGATTACTGGCTGCATTAGCAGAACCAAACTGTATATTTTTACGCACTTGGAGTTGTGTGCGTAAATCTTAAGATTTTTTAGCACAAAGGACTCCATTAGCATTACGCGTAATTTGAAGGTTTGGTACCTTGCGTAAAGCAGTGTAAGAAGGCTGTTGGTTGAAAATAGAAGTTTTACCAACTATGTTTTTATGCTGCATACGTGCAGGTAAATTCACTTTAGATGCAAAGGCATCATTGTGAACTTTATCTACACTGTCACAGACAGGAGATTTACCTTTACGTATAGAGCACAAAACATGAGTATCTGCCACGTCACAGACGGGAGATTTTCCTTTACGCATAGAGCATAAAACTTATGTGTCTACCACGTCACAGACGGGAGACTTATTTTTACGCACAGAGCGTAAAGCTTTGGAGTCTACCACGTCACAGACGGGAGACTGGTTTTTACACGCAGAGTGTAAAGCTTGAGTTTTACGCACAGAGCGTAAAACTTGAGAGTCTGCCACATCACAGACGGGAGACTGATTTTTACGCCTAGGACGTAAAGTTTGATTTTTACGCGCAGAGCGTAAAATTTGAGAGTCTGCCACGTTACAGACGGGAGACTGATTTTTACGTCCAGGGCGTATCACTGAAGTAGAGACTGCCTCGTTACAGACGGGAGCCTCCACGACAGGAGTGGGAAGGATTCCTTTGCCTTCAGGGACAGTAGAGAGATCCGAGGATGGTTTGGACTTAGGAATCTAAACTTTTTGTGCCTTCCGCGATTTCTTAACATTGGAGCAGCGAGTACTACCTCCAGTTCGGAGCATTTCTTCGTAGGCAGTCTGGTCGAAGTGCACAACCAGAGTCTTCTTTGTCGATCCGACCGACACATCATCATATTGAGCAATTGCCTTCTCGTCAGAGGAGAAGGTCGTCCCCAGCAGAGTCGCAATTTTGTTTCACTTAACAAAATGCCTAAAATTGGCTTTTGAAAGAAAACGAGAAAAAGTACAAAAAGTACATGTTGTTCTTGGAAGTATTGCTATGGAAGTCTGATCTGAAAGCGATTATTTTTTTCCTTGGACCATACGATGATGATGAAGAAAACTGCTTGAAGAAGACGAACAATCGGAAGAACTAAGTCACCAGAAAGGTATCGAGCAACGGTACTGATGGCACAGTCGAATGCTTTCCTGCTTTGCTTCACCCTGTTCTTGAGAAAAATTTGAAGAAATGCTTCTGGGAATATCACTCTGAAAGTATGAGTTTTCTCAGAATCTCCTCTCATGTCTCTCTATTGATCTCTTGATGCTGTCTATATAAAAATAAGTCTATTTATAGACTTGACCCTTTGTGCGTAAAAGGCAACAAAATCGGGTCTCTACGCGAGTAACTGTCACCCACGATATAAATCATCCTCTACACATGTTGACACGTATCCCATGTAGAGTTTTGATCTCTACGTATGGTGACACGTGTCCCACTACTTCAACAAAATAAGGAGAGCACGTACACACGTTCCTCGATAAGTGTGGCATGAAAGCCACGTAAGCAAACCACGTTCTCATGTAGCTAGGAAGGATCAGGCGTAAAAATGACCCAAAATATACTTCCCAGACTGGCGTAAAATAGCCCAAAATAAACTTCCCGCGTAAAGTGGCTAAAAGTAACCTTGAGTATAAAAATTAGCTCAAATAAACTTTACGCACACAATAGCCTTAAGCGTAAAAGCTCGAATAGCTATCGTGCGTAAAAGAAGCAGTTTATTGAGCGTAAAGTAGCCCATCTGCACACTAAACGACAGTGTTGGGTTTAGTGTAAATCAAATCCCCTCGGCTTCTGTGCAATCTTGCTGTCAGAAAATTATTGTGTCAGAACAAGAATCACACACATTAAATGCAGCCTGACAGCCTATCCCCCACGTAAAGTTCAGCGGATAACTCTCGCGTAAAGTAGCTCGCATAGAGAGTAGCTCGCGTAGAGAATAGCTCGTGTAGAGAGTTGCTCGCGTATAGAGTAGCTCGCGTAGAGTTTTATTCTGTTTGATTTGTGTAAAGTTCTCAACGTCTTTGACTTAGTCCATAAAGCACTTTTTACGCTCCTACACTCTGATCATTTTCATCTTCTCTGCAGCATCTGTAACCATCTTTGGTCCCAGCATAACTCGATCTCCTATGTCATACCATGCTAGTGGAGTACGACAACGACGTCCATACAATGCCTCAAACGGTGTTATACGGATGCTGGACTGGTAGCTATTATTGTAAGAAAACTCAACCAGGTATAAATGATCTTCCCAAGAACCTCCAAACTGTAAGGCACATGATCTTAGCATGTCCTCAAGCGTCTGAATAGTCCATTATGACTGTCCGTCGGTCTGCGAATGGTATGCAGTGCTAAACTTTAGCTGAGTACACAAGCTTTCCTGCAGACTCTTCCAATAGTATAAAATAAACCGAGTATCCTTATCTGATATAATGCTGGCTGGAACTCCGTGAAGCCGTTAGATATTCCGTATGTAGAGAGCTGCTAATCTTTCGGTAGATAAACCAACCTTTAAAGGAATAAAATGGACAGACTTGGTCAGTCTGTCCACAATTACCCATATGGCATCCTTCTCTCCTTGGGATCTAGGTAATTTGGTTACAAAATCCATGGTGATATGCTCTCATTTCCACTCTGGAATGGGAAGCGACTATAGTAATCCTGCTGGCCTCTGACGATCTGCCTTTACCTGCTGGCAGATCAAGCACTTAAAGACGAATTTTGCCACGTCTCTTTTCATTCCAAGCCATCGTACATGTGCCCTCATATCATTTTACATCTTGTTTGCACATGGGTCAATCGAATGTTGTAATTGATGTGCCTTCTTCATCAGCTCGTTCCTCAGTTTGCCAGTCGGCACGCAAAGCCTCGTGTCATGCCTCAAATCTCCATCTCCAGCTATGGAGAAACCTTCAAATGTTCTGTCTAACACTCGGTCTCTCAGCTTGCATAGTGTTTCATCATGGAACCGAGTCTCCTTGACTCTGTTGATTAGGCTGGACAGTACTTAAAATTTTATCATAGACGAGTCCACTCCCGGTATAATAGCTTCTTTCCCAAGCTTCAGTATTACTGCTTCTGGTAGCACAATCTCCAGCCCAAGCTTCTCCATGTCTTCTAGCAAATGCCGGTCCTTCGTTAGAAATATAGCCATCGGGTACCTGCTAAGCGCATCAGCAACGACATTAGCCTTACCCGAATGGTACTCCAGGTTGACATCAAAGTTATAGGGCTTACCGGAAGGTTGATAACGGAGTATCGAGGGGAGGCCTCAGACTCAGAATGCACGTGGAAAGAGCACGTACGCGAGAAGGACGCGTGAAACACACAGAATGCACGCGGGCGCAGGAGTGCGCTGGAGCGTGCGCGGGGCACGCGTTGGTGCACGGGGGTGCTGGCCGACATACGCGGCCGGACTGGCGCTGGCTGCGAGTGAGGCCGAGCTAGCACTGGCCGACGGGGGCAAGTCGGGCCGGAAGACGACGCGTGACAGCGCATGGAAGGTAACGGGGCCGGTTACTGGCGCACGGGGCACGACCGGGCTGGCTCGCAGAGCGCGAGAAACGCACAGGTCGATGCCGGCGGTCTGGCACCGGGGGTCGACGGCCGGGTACGGGGTCACCGGATCGGTCGGCGGGTCAGAACTTGTCACTTCTGTTTCCCGTTATACGTATTTTTATTATACGTGTATGGATTTCTGTCATTTGTCAGGTGACCCGTGTTTTGACTTGTCTTGTTAGCCTAATCCTGGTTTAATCTTGCCTTGGTTTATTTGCTTTGGTTCAGCAGACTTGAGATGACTTGGCTGGGTCTTGGTTCATCTTGGCTTGACTTGGTTTATTTTGGTTCATCTTGGTATGGCTTGGCTTGGTTTGGTTCATTTTGGTTTAAGATGAGAGTGGTTGATATATTAGTCAACTCTCCTCTCTCTCTC
This sequence comes from Iris pallida, assembly GCA_029216955.1. Classification (NCBI taxonomy): domain Eukaryota; kingdom Viridiplantae; phylum Streptophyta; class Magnoliopsida; order Asparagales; family Iridaceae; genus Iris; species Iris pallida. The sequence continues at coordinate 164,477 of JANAVB010042654.1, read as the reverse complement.
TTTATTACTTTCATTTATTTCTTCTTCTTCTCCATTACTCCTCTCCACCTACACCCAAAAAAATCTTAGGCAAGTGCAACTTGCTTCAAGATGGATCTTAAGTTTTAATGTTCTATTCTCTTCCTTGCAAGATTCTAAGCCTTATTAAAACTTGACATTCTTGGTTTTGACGGATGGATTTTTGTAGATCTAGATTTTGATCTTTTCTTGTTTTTATTGGTTTTGATCTATTAAAACTTGGTATTTTCTAAAACCAGTCATCCCAGGCTGTAGGAAATCTCGTTCTATATAGTTTACACCCTTAGAAGTCTCAATTCGGACTTATTTTGGGAAAGTTATGGCATTTTGAAGTTCATGGGTTCTTTGAGCTCTTCTTGGTCTGTTGGAGAAGAAGGTGAGCAGTGTGCGCGCGCTCCTTAGAGTCGGGCCACTAAGTTACGCACGCTCTTTTGCATTGTGCCTCTCCAGGCGCACCCTAGCCCAGGCACCTATTGGCCCTGGCGCACTTGCCCCTGGCGCAACCCAGCCGACGCTCTTTAGCGTCGCGCCTTTCGAACTCGTGCAGCTTAGTCTGGCGCACCCCGACCTGGCGCACCCCAGTATGGTGTACCCTAGTCTCGTGCCTTCCGACCTCGCACAGCTTAGTCTGGCTCACCCCAGCTTGGCGCAACCTGTCCCCCTTGGTGCCACTTGGCTAGGCGCCACATGAATTCCTTGGCGCCACTTGGCTAGGCGCTACCTGTCACCTCCCTGGCGCCACTTGACCAGCACCACTTGTTTACCATGGTACCCTTGCCCCTTACCCCCATGCATTTTCTCCTAAGTTCTTATTGCATATTCTTGTGAGCTTACATGTGTCTTGTACTTGGCCTAACTTACGATGACCCGACTTGATAACTTGTTAATATGGAATATGATAGACTTGAGCATGGCATGACTTGCTAGTATTGAACTTGACATGAATATGACATGACATGAATATGACTTGGCATGAACACAATATGATAACATGAACCCTTCTTGATAATCTTGATAGTGGCCCGTCGAGGCGCACTCTTGACAAGTACCAAGTGGCAAGTAACTTGAAATGACATGTATAAGCTTGACAGCGGCCCGTCGAGGCGCACTCTTGACAAGTACTCTTAACAAGTAACAAGTAACCTGACATGACATGATAATCTTGAAACGCTGCTACGTCAGCTACTCTGACTTGCTAAGTAACTCTTGTTTTGACATCGTGGTTGATTTTCTTGGTTATGCCTGTATAAGCTACTTGTCTCGTCTTGCATCATGTCTAGGACATAGATTCCTGGTTACCACGGTCAGGAATTCATAATAAATCTGACTAGGTTAATGACTAGATTAATTAACTAGTTCATATAGAGAGATTTTTTTAGTTACAGGCAATCCCGTTATCCCGGCCACACCTGAGGGACTTGTAGCCTGCCGACGAGTAGGGCACATTTCCAACAAACTATCATGTGGGGCACTTCTTGAAAACATAAGTACTGAAAGTACACCAGTAATCTTGATAACTCTTATAAATCACCTCACCTGGATAACCTGGATAGCTGCAGGGTTTGTGACTGTGGGAATATCTCATTGCATCTTGCTAGTAACTAGGCATGTGATAACCCTAGTTAGCTAATGATAGCTGTTTGCAAAAACAAAAAGTTTTATTACAAACTTTAAAGAATCGTACACGAGTACAATAAATTCTGGGAAAGTACAACTGTAGGAGTCCGGTCTGAATGACGACTGCTTTGTCCCTTTGACGAGGCGATTGTGGATGGAAGCAAGCTTGTCACTGTGTCTCGGAGCTTCTGTTGATGAGGAATCTTCTATATGGCTCGACCATGTAGAAGTATCGACAGAACTTTGACTTCGATTAACGGTTGAAAAACTTGCTCTTGAGGATTGATGATTGCAGAAAATGGAAGTGTGACGAGTGCTCGAACTATACCCCTCCTCTCTGTGTCTGTACGTTGGAGGAATAGAACTCTATTTATAGAGCCAAGGAATAACCACCGGACAGTTATCCAAAGTAGGTGCCTCTCTGTAGATGGACGCCTAAGCCACTGGGCGCCACTTTAACATAGGCGCCTATTGACATATGGCACCTATGCGAATTAGGTGCATGATCATGGACAAGTGATGGACATGTTCTTCGAAAAGCTCGGAGTAGTGCACCACATTCAGTATGTATGGCAGCATAACACACCAAGTGGATTTGCAGACGTCATCAGAAAATTGGGTGCTTGAGAAAAATAGGCGCCCAAGGGAGCAGGCGCCTAGAAAAACTGAGCGTCTGATGGCTGTAGGCGCCTAAGTGAACAAAGCGCCTCAGAGTGATAGGCGCCTAGATGAACAAGGAGCCTAGTAGAAAAGCGCTCCTAAAAATAATGGGCGCCTGAGATAGTTAGGCGCCTAAGAGAGAATGGGTGCCTAAGAGTGTTAGGCGCCTAAGAGAGGTAGATATTTGAGCGCCTACAAGACCCCCTTCAAAGTTTTCAAACTTGGGCGCCCAAACGTTTGAAATACTTTGAATGGCGATGCTCATTAAATGCAACAAAATTTGCACAGGATCCCAAGAGATTTTGTCTTTTCCGTTACTGTGAGATTGCCTCGAGAACTGAAGTGGCACCTAAACGTCTCAAGCGCCTATAAATAGGCTAAGAGAGAGGTGTCTCTTTTCTTTACTTTCTTATTTTTTCTCCAGCTCTTCATCTCCTCTTCTCCTTCTTTCTTAAGCCAACTGCAGCAATGGCCCCTCGCAAGTCTATTGACGCTAAGGGAAAGGCCCCCGCCGTCGACGCTCCGCCCGACTCTGGCTCGACTCTAGCTGGGCCCGACTCTTCTGTTCTAGCAGCCTTCCTGGCTAAAGATGCTGCTCCTTGACTAGCTTCTTCTGCAGAAGCCTTCCTCTTCTTGCTGACAGAGGGTGCAGGATCATTCTGGGATGACAATTCTTCGCTCGAGTGAAGACGAGTTTGAATTCTCATCACCCTAGCATCAGGGGAGGCAACCATCTCCTGATGGGTATCTGCTTTACTTTTCTTCTTCTTCCTCTTTCTCTGGGAAAGATCTCAAGAGGAGGAAGTCTGAGTTCCTTGCTGAGATGGTATAATCACGCATCCTGGCCCTTAGTACCCCACCATGATGCCTTGTATCTGTCTTTTGCTTTTTTATCCTTTTTTTGTTATCCTTTGAAATGTAATGAACTTATAAATTCCATGGATTGTGAATAAATATTGCTTTTGTTTTGTTCCGAGAATGCATTTGGTAGTAATGTACACATAACACATTCTTTCGAAGAACAACATCAACTATCATATTTGTTCAGAGGTAGTAAGGACATAATAGATAATGATGATATTGTTATTATTGTGACTATTTTGCCAGAGGTATATATATACGTGACAAATGGATATGGATGAATGATAGAATTCAGAGGACGTGATTCTTCATTCACAGATGATTCTTGATCCATTGAGGCTCAAGAATAAGATATGAGAATATGTTCAAAGGTAAGTGGACATGACATATTTTAAGAAACCAGGTCTGTTCAGAGGTGATGAGGACATAACAAACACCGATTTTGAGAAATTATTATCTGTGGTTTTATTTACAGAAGAGTAAATAAAGATAATAATTCAAAGATTTGAATCATGTACAATATTGATATCTCATACATTTTTCAAACATAGTATTTTTCAGAAATTTGCCATTGATAGGCATCATGGCCACTCGACCGTCCATCCCGGTCAATTGATAAGCTCCGTTGAGAAAACTTTGCTTACGACATAGGGACCTTCCCACTTTGCTTCAAATTTTCCCTTACCCATATGCGTCATAGTCATAGGACGTCTGACAATGAGGACAAAATCGCCTTTCTGGAATGCTCGTGCTTTAACCTTTCGGTTGAAAGCTTTGGAGATCCAGGCTTGATATAACTCAATATGCTGTTGAGCTAATACCGTTTTTCGTCCGACGCTTCAAGCTCCTGAGGCTGAAGACGATCATTGTTCTCTGTCGTGAGTACATTGGCGATTGCAATTCTTAGGGTTGGAATTTGAATTTCTAATGGTAACACAGCTTCACACCCGTACACCAAAGAAAAAGGTGTACAACCGGTAGGATTGTGCATGATAGTGCGATAAGCCCATAGACATTCTCCGAGCTTCTCACTCCAGTTACGTTTGTTAGTAGAAACGAACTTTTTGAGAAGTTTAATGATAGTCTTGTTGAATGCTTTAGCCAAGCCATTAGCTGCTGGATTATAGACCGTAGTGTAGGACCGTTGAGCACCTCTAGAGGGGGGTGAATAGAGTGAGTGCGAGTGCAGTGGAAAATAATCACCAATTTAAAAACTATAAATAGATAACTATGGCAGTAAATAAGAGATAGTAAATAAATATAGCAAGAGATAGAGAGATCAAACTCAGTGACACGGCGATGTATACTGGTATCCCTCTGAGAGGACTAATCCAGTCTCGAGTACTCTTGCTCGATGTTAATCCACTAAGGCACAAGCTAATCGAGAGCTTGCAGTTTCTTACAATATCGTGCTTGGTGACAAGTACACGACCAACTTCACAACACCGTGCTTGGTGACGAGCGTATGACCGGCTCCACAACAGATAATTTATGTACTTTAAACAACCTCTTTACAACTCTTGAAAAACCAAAAGACTCTAGATCGAAATAGATATTACTGGCATTTGGCTAAGAGGAGTGTAGGTGTGATATGAAAACTTTTGATCAGATGAAAACACTTATTGAAGAGAGAAGAGAAGATGAAATTAATTGAGTGATTTGGAATGAGAAATTCTCTTCTATTTATAGGTGTTTTCTAGGACCGAACTCGGGCGGAGTTCTGGTAGAGTTCTGATGCAAAGATTTTGCATATGAACGTTGCATGCAGATTTGGAGGCAACAAATATTTAAATTTAAACTGACCAAACTCGGTCAGAGTTCGGACCGAACTCGACTTGAGTTATGTCTAGGTAAAAATGTTAAACATTTGTAAAATATTGTTGCAGAATGAAATTGAACTTTTTGGTAGGTGGAATGTGGATAGGTAGGCTGTATAGAAAAGTGGACTATGAATAACCTAAGCCAGTATTACCCAGTCGATCTTACAATTTATATCCTAGACTCAATAAAGATAAAATACATAATAAATTGTAAAATAACTTGGACTAGATTCCAATGAAAGTAATCTTCAGACTGATGATTTACGTGCTTGCTGATGCAGTAGTACGCTTGTTGATATTGATTTCACAAGACCTGAAATGATTAGCAGCAATTCGTATATTTTGTGTATTGACTTAAGTTTATGTCGATTATTAAAATCGGGTGTGACCATGGAATGGGCCAACAGTCTCCCCCATTTTGATAATTGACAAACTTGAGTCTATACCAAAAATATATCTAAATAGAACAAATAAAATTACCTGTAAAAATGGTTTTGGTATTCTTTCTTTGATTGTATTTTGGTATTGTGCTCTTTCTCCCCTTTTGTCAATGAAAAAATGATTTTGGCTCCCCCGTAATGTGTGAAGCCAATAATGTTCATCAAACAGACAAAGTAATAGTAGAGAGATAACCAAATAACAACATTGCCACAAAAAACAAGTGCATAAAAGAAATAAAATAGTTGTGGAATACTAAAAATGTCATGCATAAAAGAAAGGTACAACTATCATAATCATCACAAAGTACTAGTAAATGTCTAACTATAAAGTTTAGACATATAAAAAAAACTACATCAGAGATCATCATCTATCAGACCCTATCCAAAATCCACTAGCTCAAGTCCTCATCACATCGGAGTGTCGTCACCTCCAGGAGCATCCGGTGGAAAATATGCAGCAGTAGGATCGAAGTGAGAAAATGTCGCCTCATCGTCGAACTTGGGTCCAGGGAAGCTGGGGTGATAAAGTATGGTAACTGGATGTGATGGGTCATGAGAGAGACTCCAGTGAAGATCAGCAATGCTTTTCCGCAACACCTGAGCCTGGGTGATATGGTAGAACTCTGAGTCAAGATAGCCCTGATGTCGTTGCGCAAAGAGGGCAACGAAATCATCAAAGCGCTGATAGAAGCCATGGTCAAAACCCGGAGCAGGGGCTAGTGCAGCAGCAGCAGCTGGAGCCTCGGGGTCAGCATCTGGAACAGGCTCAGCACCAGGAGGCAGAGGAGGAGTATGATATAACCTAGACCTACTAAGTTCAATGATTGTGGAGGAGTAAGGACAGGTTTGAAGATTGATTTCAAACCTCCTAAAGATAGAAGCCAAATGCATAGGATAGACAAGGTTGCGTCCTGCATTTCTGCAGTTAAGCATCCAAGCCATCATAGTCTTTGGAACAGAGAATGGAATGCCAAAGTGAATGTGGTACATGGTTGACAATTCCAGGAAGGTTATCTCATCAGAGGATCCCCTTTTCGGAAGAAGAACAGAGAATACAAACCTATGGAGTTCATAGAAGTTTTGGTTGAGATGTTTGGAATAAACTCTTCTAGGAACAGGTTTGGGATGGCACAAAAGTTCTTTGAAGGAATCAAAAGTGACACCTTTAGGGAATTGAATGTGATGAATGTCCACTAAAGCTTCACCTACATCAGGAACATGAAAGTATTCACTGTTGTCGGTTGTACTGAATTCTAGTTCTTGTCCAGCAACACAAGAATAGAAATTTCTGTTATCTTTTACTTGCAGGTTGCAGTAAAACATACGGACAACATTATCATAAATGTTCTCAGCTACTTCGAAAAAATCACGAAAGCCGAGACGATCGAAAGTGGGAGCATATTCAGAAAAGATAATAAAGTTTACACGTGCTCCAGCACAAATTCTTCGACCAGAAAAAGAGTCAAACTAAAGGTCCAAAAATTCCTTGTCGGGAAAGAGACCGGAATCATAATCATCGGATCCCGTAGGTCTAGCTGGACTAAAGACATTAGTGGAAACATAGTCAGAGGAGGAGGATCCTGCATATGAGGAATCAACCTTTCTCTTTTGGTGCTTAGGTGCCATTGATGAGAAGGAGAGGATAATGGAATACCTTCGAAGAGGAGGAATAAGATGGAGAAGAGAGGCCCACCAGACTCCTGAGAAAGCTCGAAAGGAAGGAGGAGGAAGAGTTCTTTGGAGTATAGGAGGGTTTTTTTCGGTTGAAGGATGAAAAAAATGGAAGGAAGAAAAAGATTATATAGGGCTAGGGCCGGCTGTTCGGTTCTGGAATCTGTACAGCGCCGACCGAACTCAGTCCGAACTCGGTCAGAGTTCGGTCTGAGTTCGGCTGCTTGTATTCCCAATGCCATAAATGCAGTATTTGTTTAAAAATTTGAATTTATAACTGTTGTACTTCTTCATTTAACAACTTCTATTACTTTGGGTTAGCTGTTGGGGCCGGATCCCAGCTAGCGGTAGTCCGAAGACTAGTGTACCGTGTCGCTTCAGGCTATTTATACCTGTACGACAGAAGGACCATTTCGGCTTGTACCTAAAATAATTTATGTTAAATAAATTATAAAGTTTCGAGTTATAAAGATAAATTTAATAAACATACTACATTATGAATCTGAAAATTCAAGTATGCCGAGTTCTCGCCTCATAATGTTAAATCGGTCTTCAGCCAATGGTTTTGTGAAAATGTCTGCTAGTTGATGATCTGTGTCAATAAACTCTAGGCAGATGTCCCCGTGTTGTTGGTGATCACGTAAAAAGTGATGACGAATCTCAATGTGTTTTGTACGTGAGTGACATACAGGGTTCTTAGTCCGGTTAATAGTGCTAGTGTTATCACAATAAATAGGAATCTTAGTGTAGTACAGTTTATTGTCTTCTAGGGTTTGCTTTATCCATAAAATTTGAGCATAGCAACGTCATGCGGCGATATATTCAGCCTCAGTAGTTGATAATGCTACATAATTTTGTTTCTTGCTAAACCATGAGACTAAGGTCTTACTTAGAAAATAACACGTACCGCTGGTACTTTTACGGTCTACTTTGTATCCTACAAAATCCGCATCCGAGTAACCTATCAGGTCAAAGGATTTGGTTTTAGGATACCAAAAGCTGACTGTAGAAGTTCCCTTAAGGTATGGAAAGATACGCTTAACGGCACTTAGGTGTGATTCCTTAGGATTTGTCAAGTATCGTGCACAGATACAAATACTGAACATAATATCAGGGCGACTAGCAGTTAAATATAACAAACTACCAATCATACCTCGATACTTACGCTAGTCGACAGGTTTGCTACTTTCATCAGTGTCAAGCTTTGTAGATGTAGCTATTGGAGTTCCGACAGGCTTTACATTATCGAAGTCATACTTTTTCAGTATGTCCTTCGTATACTTGGCTTGATTGATGAATGTTCCCTTTGAGTGTTGTTTGATCTGGAGTCCTAGAAAGAAGTTCAGCTCTCCCATCATACTCATCTCAAATTTACTCTGCATACACTTAGCAAACTCTTGACAAAGTTTTTCATTAGTAGAACCGAATATAATGCCATCAACGTATATTTGCACAAGAAGAATGTCATCATCTAAAGATTTGATAAAAAAGTTGTATCAACTCTTCCTTTTGAAAAAACCATTATCAAGTAAGAAGGCATTTAGGTGTTCATACCAAGCACGAGGTGCCTGTTTGAGTCCATAAAGTGCTTTCTTAAGCTTGAAGACGTGATCAGGCTTTTTGAAAATCTTCAAAGCTAGGGGGTTGTTTCACGAAAACTTCTTCTTTTAGAAATCTGTTCAAAAATACACTTTTCACGTCCATTTGAAATAATTTAAAATCATTAAAACATGCAAATGCACAAAACATGCGGATAGCTTCTAGTCTAGCAACATGAGCATATTGTTTGCCATTGATCGTCGTAGGACAGAACAATTTTATAGGAGGACTGAACTTGACTCACAATTACAAACTCGCTTGTACAAAAGAGAGCCTAGGAACAAAATCTAGGAAAAGCAATCTAAGTACGATTGTTTAGTTTTGATTCTGGAGGGTGACGGTAGAGGCTCGGGAAAGTGCTATCAACTCTGCCTTACTCCTTGGACGATCGAACGCAACCTTGGCTCCCGTAAAGAAATGCTCTCTGAAGACACAAAGGGAAGAGTCTGCTTCTGAGCTTTGTCTGCTTTTCTATGCGTCTCTTTCCGTGTGTGTGTCTGTCTGCAAGGGAACAGCACCTTGCTATTTATAGGAATTCATGAGTAATGGAATGTACAGCTACGTGGCAAATTTTGGGCCACATCCTTGTAATTGTGCCTCGAGACTCGGTTTATAGTGGACAGCTGGGGGTTGGTTGAGATTGATCATGATCTGTTTGTTGCAGTAAATCTGAACTGTCAAGACTTGGTCAATCTCTGTCACGTGTCTCAACTACTATTCTGTGGCGAGCCACATGAAGGATGTATCCTGGCTGAGCCGTATAGGACTGTCTCATAACCGAGCCGCATGAAGAATGTCTCATGACCGAGCCGTATGAAGGACGTCTCATAATCGAGCCGCATAAAGGACGTCTCATAACCGAGCTGCATGAAGAATGTCTCATGACCGAGCCGCATGAAGGACGTCTCATAATCGAGCCGCATGAAGAATGTCTTATCATCGAGCTGCATGAAGGACGTCTCATGATTGAGCCACATGAAGGACGTCTCATGACCGAGCCGCATGAAGGACATCTCATAATCGAGCCGCATGAAACGTGTCTCATGACAGAGCCGCATAAGGAGTGTCTTCATAGGCGATCCGCATGAAGAGTTTCCTTTGGTTCGTGAACTGTGCCGGATATCATGATGATTTTCTCGTCTTTTTAGGAATACGTCACGTCTTATCTTTTTGTCAGAGCTGTCACCTTTGTCAGAGCTGTCATCTTTGTGTCAGAGTAATTATGGCCACCTTCATAAGGAGACATTTATTGCTTTAGGCTGATTTTGAACCGCATAAGGCTCTTTGTTGCTTTTGGGTCGCATGAAGCTTTCTGGGTTTTGAGCCGCATGAAGTATTCTGGGTTTTGAGCCGCATGAGGCTCCATATTGATTTTGAGCCGCATAGAAAGTCCCCTTCTTTTCCATGCTTCTACAAGACCCCCTTCAAAGTTTTCAAATTGTAAATTTGAAATACTTTGAATAAGAAGCATGGGTATGTCCTAGGAAGCATTGAGACCGCATAGGCTCTTCATACCGCATAGGCTTCTCTGACCGCATACTGGTTTCGTGCCACGTGGGCATCCCATTACTTCGGCATTAATTGTTTTAGATTTGCTTTGATGATTTCGAGCCATTTTTGGATAGAATCCCAAGAGTCGCCTTTATCCTTTGGCCAGCACGAAATCTGAAGCGGCGTCTATCGATCCACGCACCTTTGTCGGCCTATAAATACAAGAAGTTTGAGGAAAGAGGTTCCTTCTTTCTTTCTTCAAACTTTTCATTGCCGTAGCTGCCGTTTCTCCTCTTCTCTCGATCAACTATGGCTCCCAAAGCTTCTTCTAGCGCTGCAGCGAAGGGTAAAGGGCTTGCTTCATCGTCGAATACGGCAAGCTTGATCCACCCTGACGTTCATCCTCATATTAGTGGTAAGAGCGATGGAAAGAAACTGCATTAATCCAAACCTTAAATTCAATGGCTATGTCGCATGTTTTATGCGCGGGCCCTTCTCTGTTATGCTTCGGCATAGTTGATGCTCTTTTCATCTTCACTGAATTGCCCAAGTTCTGTGTGATGAATCTGTATGAGCTGTGCCGTAGGGGCCGTATGAATGCCTCATGACTGTGCCGCATGGGGTATGTTTCATGTCTGAGCCGCATGAGAGATGTCTCATGACTGAGCCGCATGAGAGATGTCTCATGACCGAGCCGCATGAGAGATGCTTTATGACCGAGCCGCATGAGATATGCTTCATGACTGAGCCGCATGAGAGATGTCTCATGACCGAACCGCATGAGGTATGCTTCACGACCAAGCCGCATGAGAGATGCTTTATGACCGAGCCGCATGAGAGATGTCTCATGACCGCATAAACACCTTATGGACTGGACCGCATGAACGCCCACCTAACAGAGCCGTATAAGCTCAGAAAGCATTGAGTAGTTTTCTCTGGCTATCTTCTGACTTCTTTATTTTTTTACTTTTCAGTGAAGCTGCCGATCAATCCCTCGGGGGAGCTCTTGGTAGGTCAAGCTCAATCTGCCTTGGGTGTGAGGTTCGACCAGGTGGTCGAATATGTGACAGCCCAATTTACTAAGAATCAATCTGAGGATAGGCTGAGGGACAACAGAAACCAATCCTTCTTCTATCTCTTGGGCATGATGAACTCGGGGAAATTATGTCACGCCCCAGAACCAGAATACTGAAGAGCGGGGGCGTACATAGCCAGCTACGTATATCAAAATGGAATCCACCTTGCTATACGGTCACGGCTGTCTAGATATGAGGGTTTACTACAAGCCAAAGGTCTCTTAAGGTCAAGCCAATTGTCTCAATCTCAAGCAAGTAATATAGTTACAAGATGTTAGACCTCCAAATATACAATAAAAGGCGTCCCAAATATTACATATTGGATGATCATGAAGCTAGTCGTACAAAATGTCAAGACTAGCAAGAGTTCGGTCATACATGATCAACCCTAGGATTTGTTAATCATGTTACAGCCCGTAGGCAGACAGTAAGTAAATATGCATCGAACTAACAGGTGTTCGTCGGCTAAACGCCTCAAAAGAATAATTTTACAATGTAGTGAGCGAAACAAAATGAAAAACCCACTCGTAGCCCAGGTTCCTTCTAGTCGCCACCATCGGGCTGGAGGTTCGGTTGATCTTCGGGAGCTGCTTCAAAATCTGGCCACACAAAACCAGCTGGGTCAAACCCCAGAAAGAGCAAGTGCCACAAAGGAGGCCACGAAATAAGAACAAAAGCCAGCATATTAGATCATAAGAAATAAAAGAAAAGTACAAGTAATAAAGAGTACAACAGGACAATAAACGACTAGGGACGTGGAACCATTCCGGGAGCCAGGTTACAACCCTTAAACCAAACAAGGACCGGGGTTGTAACCCTTCGCCTGAATAGCACTATGTCTCTGCCCATTTATTGTTAAAGATAAGTAAAACAATCATGTACAGGAGTACTAGGTACTTGGACTAGACAAGACTTAGACCAGGCTGGACACCATCCATTCACAAGCGGCCAAGCAAATACTACGGCTTACTACTTAACTAACTAGGGTTATCACAAGCCTAATTACTAACAAGATGCAAATGAGAAATTCCCAGTCCCAAGCCCTGCAGACTATCCAGTTATCCTTCCGCGGGTTGAGAGTATGGTTGGGTACATCGCCCAGGAGACGATATACCCTTAGGTGACTTAGAGGGTGCAACACATGACAGCGTGCTGGAAATGTGCCCTACTCGTCGGCAGGCTACAAGTCCGTTTAAAGCGCCCAGATAACGAGATCGCCTGTGACTGGAAATTCTCCATGAACTATAGTTTGATCTAGTCATTAGCCTAATCCATATTCAGTGTGAATTTCTGACCGTGGTAACCAGGGAGTCACGTCCTAGACATGATGCCAGACAAGACAAGACAAGTAGATTACACAAAGCAGCAAGAATGAACAACCACGGAGTCAGAGTTGGTTATACGAGTCAAGTTAGCCGTCGCAACAGCATCAAGTCAAGTCAAGTTACAAGTTACAAGTTGCAAGTCAGGAGTGCGCCACCACGGGCCACTATCAAGTTATCCAGTTGCAAAGATTAATCATGGATCACAGGTTACAAGTTAAGAGCGCACCCCATCGGGTCACTATCAAGAAGATCAGAAAGCACTAGGATCATAAATCACAATATTCACAAAAACCGTACTAGTCATAAGAAAAACACCAAAAACTGTGCCAGTTCGTGTTGGGTCGAGACCGTCATGTTGTGTGGAACAAGATCTCAAAACTCCAATCCACCAAAGAGAAGCTAAGTCCAAGAAAATAAAACCAAACCATCATGGGCAAGTTGGTTGCGCAGGGAAATGGACTGCGCTGGGGATCAAATTGTGCTAAGGGAATGGACTGCGCAGGGGATGAACTGCGCTAAGGGAATGGACTGCGCAGGAGATGAACTGCACTAAGGGAATAGACTGCGCAGGGGATGAACTGCGCTAAGGGAATGGACTGCGCAAGGGATGAACTGCACTGAGGTTGGGTTGCGCTAGGGTCGGCTTGCGCTGGGTCAAGCTGCGCAGAGGATGAGCTGCACTAGGGACGGGTTGCGCTGAGAGCAAGCTGCGCAGCAGTCAAGTGCACGAGGTTCGGCTTGCGCAGCGGTCAAGTGCGCTAGGGGATGGAAGGCGCTGGAGCTAAAGAGCGCCAGCGCAAGTCAGCTCAGCGCAATACGCTGGCCGAGGAGTTGCTCAGTTCGGCCATGCGCTAAAGAGTGCAGGCCGAGGAGGGGGGGTTGCACGGTTTAGCCAAGCGCTAAAGAGCGCTGGCTGAGTCTTCTTCTCCACCAGGCCGAGAGGAAGATCCCAAGAACTCCAAACTTTAAATCTTTATATCTTAGCCAAAACAAAACCAAATTTGGATTTTCAAAGTTCTAACTTGTGTAAAATTGAATTCTCTTCCACATGGAAGCCTTAAATCAAGCAAAAATCAAAGTTTAACAGATCAAAACGAAAGAATTCCAAAAATGGTTAAAACTTAGATCTAGAAAAATAGAAGCTCCAAATCACAAAATGCCAAGTTCTAATGTTGTTCACCATGGCCTAATCTAGCGAATGGACAAATAAAATAGGGTTCTTATGTGGTGGCAATGTGCACTTGCCTATGGTGTTGGTGTTGTGTGGAGGAAGGAAGAAGAAGATGAAGAAATTAAGGGAAGTTATGAGGAGAGAGAAAGTTAGGTGGGGTTTTAATGAGGGATGATATGTTGTGTTGAGGGTGGAGGTTTAGCTAAGGGTGTTCCAATGCATACTAAACCAACCCAAACCAATTTCTTCTCCACAAAATAAAATCAAGCCAGGTCCAAAACCCGTTTTACGAGAAAACCAAAATTCGTAAGTTAAGCCAAAACACAATTACAGGCCATAATCTGAAAAAATAAAATACAGGTCCAAAATACATATATGTCTGATTAAAATACGTATTCTGAAATACGGGCATTACAACTCTACTCACCTTAAAAAAATTCCGTCCTCGGAATTTAAATCAAGATGCTTAGAGATGTAAGAGCCAGCTATACTATCCATAATTAAGCTACACTAAGTAAACAATCAAACAATCATACATGCAAGCAAGGGATGGAAAGCATAAGGCATAAGGAAGACATTATACCTTATGAGTCAAACAAGTTGGGATATCGCGATCGGATGTCGTCCTCACGCTCCCACGTTGACTCACCTAGAGAGTGATGACCCCAAGCAACACGGACTAAGCTAATAGTCTTGTTCTAGAGTATCTTCTCTCTCCAGTCCAATATAGATACGGGCCTCTCCTCATACGAAAGGTTGGTACCAACAACCAATTCCGAATGGTCCAGGATATGGCTCGGGTCCGAGATGTGCCCTCGTAATTGGGACACATGGAATACATCATGCACCTCTCTTAGCGACGGCGGAAGAGCGAGACGATAGGATTCATCTCCTACTCGCTCCAGAATATCGAACGGCCCTATATACCTTGACTAAGCTTTCTTCGTACGCCAAAACGAATGACGCCGCGGTTAGGCGAGATCCTAAGGAATACATGGTCGCCGATAGCAAACTCTAAGGGACGTCTATGAGCATCAGCCCAATGGCGCTGGCGATCTTGGGCCACTCGAAGGCGATCTCTGATCCTTCTGACCACTTCAACTGTCTGGGCAATCATTTCTGGACCGAGCATCTGCCTCTCTCTAACATCATCCCAGGCTAATGGAGATCTGCACTTCCTACCATACAGTACCTCGAACGGAGCCATCTGAATACTGGCCTGGAAACTATTGTTGTACGAGAATTCCACCAGGTGCAGGTGATCCTCCCATGAACTACCGAAGTCAAGGGTACAAGACCTCAACATATCTTCAAGAGTCTGGATTGTGCGTTCCGATTGGCCATCTGTCTGCGGATTATAAGTTGAGCTAAACTGAAGGTGAGTTCCCAAACTCTCTTGTAGGCTACGCCAAAAGTGTGATGTAAACCTTGAATCTCGGTCCGAGGTGATACTGACGGCCACACCGTGAAGCCTGACAATCTGTCTGAGGTATATCTCTGCTAGCTGAGCCGTAGACTGCCCAACTCTGAATGAAAGAAAATGAGCCACCTTCGTGAGCCTGTCAACTATAACCCAAATAGCATCTCGACCAGCTGGGGATCTAGGCAATCCAGTCACGAAATCCATGGTCACATGCTTCCACTTCCATTCTGGAATCGGCAAGGGCTGAAGAAGTCCAGCGGGCCTCTGATATTCAGCCTTAACCTGCTGGCAAACTAAATACCGAGAGACAAACCGGGCTATCTCCCTCTTCATGCCATTCCACCAGAAATGCTGACGAATATCTCTATACATCTTCGTGCCACCGGGATGAATAGAATACTGTGAACTGTGAGCTTCTGCCATGACCTCCTGTCTGATATCTCCACTGGGTACACAAAGACGAGTGCCGTGTCGAAGTGCACTATCTTGATGAATGCACAACTCTGGCCTTCTTCCTGCCTCACACTCTGCTTTGAGTCGTTGAATCTTGGAATCTGTAGACTGCGCCATCCGGATCCTCTCAACTATGCTGGACTGAACCTATAGACTGGCCATCAACGCCACGTTGGTAGGAAGAACCACTTCAATTCCCATCCTCTGAAGATGTGCTAACAGCTCTGGTTGCGCTGTTAGGAAGTAAACTTCGGCTCTCTTGCTCAATGCATCTGCTACAACGTTGGCCTTCCCTGGATGATACTGCAAGTCCACATCATAGTCCACCAGTAGCTCGAGCCATCTTCTCTGCCGCATGTGAAGGTCGTTCTGGGTGAAAACATACTTCAGGCTCTTGTGATCAGTAAATATCTCCACTCTATCTCCGTACAAGTAGTGCCGCCAAAGCTTAAGTGCAAACACTACTGCTGCCAGTTCCAAGTCGTGGGTCGGGTAATTCTTCTCATGATCATGAAGTTGACGTGATGCATAAGATATTACCTTTCCATGCTGCATCAAGACACACCCCAATCCTCTGCCTGAAGTGTCGCAATAAACTGTGAATCCTTCGGTCCCATATGGAAGTGCGAGAATGGGAGCCGTTACCAAACCTCGCTTCAACTTCTCAAATAATTCATGGCACTCTGCTGTCCAAGCAAACTGCACATCCTTGCGGGTCAACTGGGTCATCGGTGCCGAAATCCTTACAAAATCTGAAACGAATCGCCAGTAGTAGCCGGCCAATCCAAGGAAGCTGCGAACCTCTGCCACTGAACTAGGTACTGGCCATGACTCGATAGCCACAATCTTCTGGGGATCTACTTCCACTCCTCCTCGGGTAATGATGTGACCCAAGTACGAAATGCGATCGAGCCAGAACTCGTATTTACTGAACTTGGCGTACAACTGATGCTCTCTAAGCGTCTGAAGGACGATTCTGAGATGCTGGTCATGCTCTGCTTCGCTCTTGCTGTAGACCAGGATGTCATCTAGGAACACGATCACGAACTAATCCAAGTAAGGCATGAAAATGCGATTCATGAGGTCCATGAATACGGCTGGCGCATTGGTTGTTCCGAATGTCATAACAAGAAACTCCCAATGCCCATACCTAGATCGAAAAGCTGTCTTCGGGATGTCCTGCTCTCTGACTCTGATCTGGTGGTATCCTGACCTAAAGTCTATCTTCGAAAACACTGAAGCCCCCTTGAGTTGATCAAATAAGTCATCTATCCTCGGGAGAGGGTATCTGTTCTTGATTGTCACTGAGTTCAAGGTATGATAATCTACACATAACCTGGACGTACTATCCTTCTTCTTTACAAGAAGCATCGGGGTCCCCAAGGCGATCCACTTGCATGAATGAATCCCTTGGTCCTGAGTTCTTCAATCATCCTGTACAAAATCTCTAATTCTGAAGGCGCCATCCTGTAGACTCGCTCTGATACTGGTGCTGTCCCGAGGATTAAGTCTATAGTGAACTCAATCTTCCGCTCTGGCGGCATCCCTGGAAGTTTCTCTGGGAAGACATCTGGAAACTCTTCAACTATCCGGGGTAACTGTACCGCTGCTACTGCCATCCGCAATACTGGAGAAGATGGTTCCACTGCGCCTCTGGAAAATGAAAACTCTGGCTCGCCTGGAATACTAAAGACAACCCTGCCAACATGGCAGTCTATCCTAGCATACTGGTTTTTCAACCAATCCATGCCTAAGGCTACATCATAATCTGCCATAGGGAACTCTATAAATCTAGCGGGGAACTCTCTACCGCTAACTACGATCCGACACGAGGAAAACACTCGATCAACTCCCACAAGACCATTACCAGTAAGTATATTGAGCCTTACTGATAATGACTCGGGCCCCAATCCTATCCATGTTGCGAATTGTGCAGACATAAATGAATACGATGAACCAGAATCAAATAATACCGATGCTGGAGAGGAGTTGACGAGAATAGCACCTGCCACTACCTCACCTGGTGCAACTTCTTCTTCCGTAGTCATCATCATAGCCTGACCTTGTCCTCTGGCTGCGGGTCCCCTCTGCTGGAAACCTCTCTGCCTACTCTGCACTTGGGCTTGGGTATACTGCTGCTGGTTCTGCTGATGAAACGCCTGGGCCTGAGGCAACAATGGCCTCGGGTACTGCTGCTGCTGCATAGGTGCTGGTCCCCTAATCGATGGACTGGTTAGGTTCGAAGAGGACGAACTACCCCTATTCGGGCAGGCTCCTATCTTGTGATCTGTCGCTCCACAAACCAGGCACAATCCTTGCGCCCTGCGATAATCTGCCACCACGTGCCCTGGCTTCCCGCAATGAGAACATCCCATCGCGGAAGTCTGCTTCTGCTTCTGCTGCTGCGGGTACGTCGGGGTCGAATGTTGAACCGACGTTACTGAGGTCGCCCGCCTCGGAGTTCCAATGGTCAAACCCCTTGCTGCCGGGGCTGGAGCTGATGATTGGTGCATCTGATTGTGGGATCGCTTCCTACCTCCGGTCCTATCTACGATCCTCTGGGAGGTGTACTCATGCCTCCTAGCTGCTCTCATTACTGTATTGAACGTCTGGTGCTCAAACTGCTCAACTGCCAACAAGATCTCCAAATACAGCCCCTGCTGGAACTGCTAGGACCTATCAAACTCGGTTGCCACCAAGGTGGAGGCAAACCTACTGAGTCTAGAAAACTCAGATGCATAACCGTCGACCGTTCTGCCTCCTTGCTTCAAGTTGGTAAACCTCATCTACAGGTCGTACCGAGCTACAGCATCAAAATACTTCATCTGGAATCTTTCTCTAAACACCGTCCAAGCAACTGGCGTCGCTAATCCCACGGCCTGTGCCGCCCACCAACTGCGAGCTAAGTCCAGCAACTGTAGCCGTACCACGGCCACCTTCTCATTCTTAGGAGTTCTAGCTGCTTCTAAAACCACTTCGGTATCTTGAAGCCATGCATCTGCGGCAATCGCATCCTCGCTGTCGTCGAAGAACGGAGGGTTCAATTGCTTGAAGCTGTTGGCCGCGCTGTTCCCTGGATGACCGCCTCTGTCAAAGCATCTGCCACTACCTGGTGCAAGGCGTCTCCTCTACGATCCTGGGAAGCTATCAAGGTCCTGATGAGACCTACCAAGGTGCCATCATCAGGCTCTGCAGGCTGGACGGGCCGAACTGGAGGCTCTCCTCCAGTAGGTACAACTCTGGAGGCTACTCCGGAATGTTGGGCTTGATCTTCGGGTTGCTGCTGGTCCACGGGAAGTGCTCTACCTTGCTGATCGGCAGGTCCAGGAACAATGCCGCTGAAGAAGACGACATAGGAAACAATAAGGAAGGACCAGGACAGATCAACGATACAAGCATGTGATCAGGTCAAAATTTTCAGGGAGTTGAAGATACGAGCAGAGATCAAGGGCGAATACTGATTGAGACATCTATTTGGTAAACCCTCACATTCTTGAATGCCAAGACCTGTATGGGCCACCACTTAAACCATGTCATGCCCAGAACCAGAATACTAGAGAGCGGGGGCGTACATAGCCAGCTACGTATATCGAAATAGAATCTACCTCGCTATACGGTCACGGCTGTCTAGATATGAGGGTTTACTACAAGCCAACGGTCTCTTAAGGTCAAGCCTATTGTCTCAATCTCAAGCAAGTAATATAGTTACAAGATGTTAGACCTCCAAATATACAATAAAAGGTGACCCAAATATTACATATTGGATGATCATGAAGCTAGTCGTACAAAATGTCAAGACTAGCAAGAGTTCGGTCATACATGATCAACCCTAGGATTTGTTAATCATGTTACAGCCCGTAGGCAGACAGTAAGTAAATATGCATCGAACTAACAGGTGTTCGTCGGCTAAACGCCTCAAAAGAATAATTTTACAATGTAGTGAGCGAAACAAAATGGAAAACTCACTCGTAGCCCAGGTTCCTTCTAGTCGCCACCATCGGGCTGGAGGTTCGGTAGATCTTCGGGAGCTGCTTCAAAATCTGGCCACACAAAACCAGCTGGGTCAAACCCCAAAAAGAGCAAGTGCCACAAAGTAGGCCACGAAATAAGAACAAAAGCCAGCATATTAGATCATAAGAAATAAAAGAAAAGTACAAGTAATAAAGAGTACAACAGGACAATAAACGACTAGGGACGTGGAACCATTCCGGGAGCCAGGTTACAACCCTTAAACCAAACAAGGACCGGGGTTGTAACCCTTCGCCTGAATAGCACTATGCCTCTGCCCATTTATTGTTAAAGATAAGTAAAACAATCATGTACAGGAGTACCAGGTACTTGGACTAGACGAGACTTAGACCAGGCTGGACACCATCCATTCACAAGCGGCCAAGCAAATACTACGGCTTACTACTTAACTAACTAGGGTTATCACAAGCCTAATTACTAACAAGATGCAAATGAGAAATTCTCAGTCCCAGGCCCTGCAGACTATCCAGTTATCCTTTCGCGGGTTGAGAGTATGGTTGGGTACATCGCCCAGGAGACGATATACCCTTAGGTGACTTAGACGGTGCAACACATGACAACGTGCTGGAAATGTGCCCTACTCGTCGGCAGGCTACAAGTCCGTTTAAAGCGCCCAGATAACGAGATCGCTTGTGACTGGAAATTCTCCATGAACTATAGTTTGATCTAGTCATTAGCCTAATCCATATTCAGTGTGAATCCCTGACCGTGGTAACCAGGGAGTCACGTCCTAGACATGATGCAAGACAAGACAAGACAAGACAAGTGGATTGCACAAAGCAGCAAGAATGAACAACCCGGAGTCAGAGTTGGTAATACGAGTCAAGTTAGCCGTCGTAACAACATCAAGTCAAGTCAAGTTACAAGTTACAAGTTACAAGTTACAAGTTGCAAGTCAGGAGTGCGCCGCCACGGGCCATTATCAAGTTATCCAGTTGCAAAGATTAATCATGGATCACAGGTTATAAGTTAAGAGCGCACCCCATCGGGTCACTATCAAGAAGATCAGAAAGCACTAGGATCATAAATCACAAAATTCACGAAAACCATACTAGTCATAAGCAAAATACCAAAAACCGTACCAGTTCGTGTTGGGTCGAGACCGTCGTGTTGTGTGGAACAAGATCTCAAAACTCCAATCCACCAAAGAGAAGCCAAGTCCAAGGAAATAAAACCAAACCTTCATGGGCAAGTAGGTTGCGCAGGAAAATGGACTGCGCTGGGGATCAAATTGTGCTAAGGGAATGGACTGCGCAGGGGATGAACTGCGCTAAGGGAATGGACTGCGCAAGGGATGAACTGCGCTAAGGGAATGGACTGCGCAGGGGATGAACTGCGCTGAGGTTGGGTTACGCTAGGGTCGGCTTGCGCTGGGTCAAGCTGCACAGAGGATGAGCTGCGCTAGGGACGGGTTGCGCTGAGAGCGAGCTGCGCAGCAGTCAAGTGCACGAGGTTCGGCTTGCGCAGCGGTCAAGTGCGCTAGGGGATGGAAGGCACTGGAGCTAAAGAGCGCTAGCGCAAGTCAGCTCAGCGTAATGTGCTGGCCGAGGAGTTGCGCAGTTCGGCCATGCACTAAAGAGTACAGGCCGAGGAGGGGGGGTTGTGCGGTTCAGCCCAGCTCTAAAGTGCGCTGGCTGAGTCTTCTTCTCCACCAGGCCGAGAGGAAGATCCCAAGAACTCCAAACTTCAAATCTTCATATCTTAGCCAAAACAAAACCAAATTTGGATTTTCAAAGTTCTAACTTGTGTAAAATTGAATTCTCTTACACATGGAAGCCTCAAATCAAGCAAAAATCAAAGTTTAATAGATCAAAACCAAGGAATTCTGAAAATGGTTAAAACTTAGATCTAGAAAAATGGAAGCTCCAAAGCACAAAATACTAAGTTCTAATGTTGTTCACCATGGCCTAATCTAGCTAATAGACAAATAAAATAGGGTTCTTATGTGGTGGCAAGGTGCACTTGCCTATGGTGTTGATGTTGTGTGGAGGAAGGAAGAAGAAAATAAAGAAATTAAGGATAGTTATGAGGAGAGAGAAAGTTAGGTGGGGTTTTAATGAGGGATGATATGTTGTGTTGAGGGTGGAGGTTTAGCTAAGGGTGTTCCAATGCATACTAAACCAACCCAAACCAATTCCTTCTCCACAAAATAAAACCAAGCCAGGTCCAAAACCCGTTTTACGAGAAAACTAAAATCCGCAAGTTAAGCCAAAATACAATTACAGGCCATAATCTGAGAAAATAAAATACAGGTCCAAAATACATATATGTCTAATTAAAATACGTATTCCGAAATATGGGTATTACAAATTAGGGGGCACGCATCTGAAACCCGCGTTCTTCTTTGGGGATGCCTTAACTATAAAGAACTCCAGCGTTCTAGATTTATCTGAAAGTTAGAGTTTTTCTTCCAACGGGATGGTGATTCATATTCCTCAGATGGAGCGTCATTTCCCGTTGTTCTGGTTTAATATGATGCCAATTGACAGAAAAATGGTAGACTCCTTAACTCTAAGCCAGCAGGGGATCTTCGTGGGTGATATTCATTATAACAAAACATCGAGGTCAGTAGTCGTAAGCAAGATACTGGTCAGCCGCTCTGTGATGGGGTTGGCCCCTAGCAGTTTCATAAACGTGCAGGGTCCCAACTTTAGGTTATCCCAAGCTGATACTTTTATGAACCAGATTGCTCAAAAGGGGTCCTACCCTTCTGGGCGGTTGTTACTGCTGAACTGGATGAACCCTACCTCTCCATGAATCAATTTGACATTATGGATCTTGCGAACATATAAGGAACTCCTGCACGAGATTGGTCTTTATCATGCCATATGGGGCACTTGTTATGGTCTGTCCATAAACAAGAAGCTGTTCATGGCTCTTTTCGAGATGTACAACCATCGTACGGGGACCTTTTTCACACCTGGAGGGGAAATAGGACTCGCTCTTCATGAGATGCATGAAGTCTCCAAGCTACCCTGGGGAGATGATGTTTTTGAGGCGTACACCTATATAAATGAAGAATTTGAGGAATTGGAACGACGATTTTTGGGTTTTGTGGCTGTTTATCGGGAATTGCTATGTCACCATAGCACGTGCCAACAAATGTCGAAGAAGAAGAATGATAGCTCAGAAGGGAACCTTTCTCATGCCAAGACCTGGCTCAGCTACTTGTTTGAACTAGGTGCCTCAGGCCGGGTTTCTCCTCGGAGTCCTCGAACCCAGGAGGAGGTGCAAAATCAGGTGTTGAATGCCAAGAGGGTTAAAACTAATGGTGATAGATTCGGGAGCCAATCTGACGCCTTTAGTTACTTTTATCAAGATACCCAGAGGATGTCTGATAAGGCCCTCCAGGTAGGGGTGAGGATTATTCGATTTTGGACCGAAAACCGAACCGAACCGAACTGAATAAGAGATTCGGTTCGGTTTCAAAAATATTCGGTTCGGTTTCGGTTTTCAAAATACAATAATTTCTTATTCGGTTTCGGTTTCGGTTTTAGGTTTCGGTTTCGGTCCAAACCGAAAACCGAATAAGAATTATACAAATATGTAAATATTCTCAATTTAAGAAAATGTATATTTTGAAAATAATAATTCTATGTTTGTGTTTTCAATTCTAACATTGATAATTTAACAACTAGTCCAACTTTGTGCATAATTTCGAAATTCAACAAATATGTGTATCAAAATTATAATTTTTAGTATAATTTAACCACGATTCCAACATTGGGTTCGACCCATTAATTCGAACCGAACAAACCGAATTTATTATTCGGTTCGGTTCGGTTTCAGTTTTAGCTAATTCGGTTCGGTTTCGGTTTTGCATTTTTAGAATTTCGGTATATTCGGTTTTGGCTAATTCGGTTCGGTTTAAACCGAATAAACCGAATGCTCACCCCTACCTCCAGGCGAGATTTCTGATGCTGTGGCTGCAAAATTGTGTAGTTTCAGGAGGGGCTGGTGCTAGTGAGAGAATCAGCCATAACCTAATTCTTTTCGCTGTAAAGCTAGTCTTTGGAGGCAGGCTAGCTCTACTCCCCACCATAGTATGCAGCATTCATCGTGGCCTCTGTATTTTCTCGTCCATAGCCATTGCTCATGATACGGTAAAGGATTTTGAACGAATCGAACTGCCCTATCATTATCTAATAGGGTGGCTGTTAATGCATTGCCCGTCTTTGATGAGGCCTGGCCAAGAGGACGACGTGACCGATGATGATGCCTTTATCTACTAGTACCGCAGTATGCCCTAGGAGTACACTACCATGACAGCCTGTCGGATGGTGTTGGCGCGAGTGGACAGATACCCCTTTTTCGTGTATGTTCCTCTTTTTACCGATGAAGAAGTATTAGGCGTACATCTTGACAGTACTGCATCTCCCCATTTTTTGTCCGAGAAGATGCTCCGCTGGTTGCAGAATATCCGCCCTGTACATCTGGTGTATCGTAATCGTAACTCCGTCTTTTGGAGCCTTACTTACCCAGTCGATTCTCTCGATAATTTGGGTATAGTCAAATGTTCTTGGATAACCCCAGCTCCTGTCATGGTTTCGAGGGTAGCGTTCTAGATGGCATCTGGGCTTGGCATTATTATAGTGCGGTTCATACCCGTGCCAGCTTTTTCGTACCTGATGCTAGATAGTCGTGGCATATTTTCTACATGGCGGCCATGTACCATGTTATGGTAAATAAGCCCCTAATGATTTTGACCCAAGTACCAACTTCATTACTGGTACTGGTTTGGAGGAGAAGCCAAGAGAGTCCCAGACGAGGACCAAGAAGGGGAAGACAGTTGAAGTGTCTGACTCGAAATCTATTAACATGGACGAAGAGGATGACCCTGATAACCTGCTTCCTCCTGCAGACGACTTGGTGGCAGATCTGCCCCCTGCTGTGCCTAGTCCTTCACGTAAAGGAAGCAGGCATGAGTCCTCTGTCGACGGCATAACTTACTCCCAAAAATGGGTCGCAGTCAGGGCCCGCAAGCCGAGCACTAGGGAGAGAAGTGATGACGTCGAAGCTGTTTCAGAGGTGAATCGAGTTACGACCACCCTTTTTTTTAGTTCTTCTTTTCTGAAACATAATCTGATCATCATTTTTTTTTCTTTGTAGGCGTCAGGAGAAGTAAACTCCCCAGAGCCGGCTATCGTCTCTGAGGTTGACCCTGTTATAGCCACCTTAATTGGTGCTATGACTGCCGAGCTTCCTTCCACCACGGTCGTCTCGACGATGGCTGAGATTCCTCCTGCTGCTGATATCTCCACAAAGGACGATGTAGGCTTTACCGAACTACTCTCCGAGGTTGCTGAACCTCAGCCGATTGATACCAACCCAATTGTATCCACTTTCGAAGCGGCTGGGGCAGATGAAGCAGCTGCAAGTGGCTCAGGTGTCGCCGTTGAAGAGGATATGGCGGCTGTGAGTGAGCCTCAGCCTCAGCGACCCTCCCCTGGTAAGTGTTTGCAAAAACAAAAGTTGATCTTTATTTCAACAAACTTTGTAAAGAGATTATAATAGAATTCTGGGAAAGTACAACTGTAGGAATCCAATCTAGATGACGATTGCTTTATCCCTTGGACGATGTGAACTTTGAAGACGATAGCCTCTGAAGTTGAAGGCAAAAGCCTCTGAAGAATGCAGCGGCACTTGGGCAAGAACTCCTAAACTCTGATATTTCTGAACTTTTTATGTCTGATCCCCTTGAATGAAGACTTAAAACTCTATTTATAGAGTTCTAGAAATAACTAACTTTTAGTTATTCTGAATTACGCATGTTGGATTGCGCATGGACTGGGTTGCGCAGCATCAGACTGCGCTGGCAGTTGTTTGATCGTGGGCCAACTGTCTTGGACACATGGCATTATTTGATTGAATTGTGCATGATCGTGTACAGACGGTTGCCACGTGATGAGCAATTGATGGCATGAAGGCCGCGTGTACATTTGTCAGTTGTCTTGATGAAGTGCGCCACCTGAATTGTGCTGACTTCAGATTGCGTTGGGATGGACCGCGCAGCAAAGAGTCTGGCCGATTGCGCTGCATGTACAGCTGTCCTCGAGCGCTGTGCTGCACGATAAACGAACAGTTTTCTCGTTTTCCGTGCTGTCAGTTGTCAGAAGATCTGATTCTGTCAGGTAATGATGACGTTGCCACGTCAGCTTGCGCACTTGAATGAGTGCGCAGTTCAGTCTGCGCAATCGAGATGGTGCGCAATCTGTCTTCTGCGCAATTCTATTGAAGGATGCATTTCTTGATTTTCATGACTTTGTTGATGGGTGCAACTTGATTTTTAGGACCTACAAGACCTCCTTCAAAGTTTTCGAAAGTTGAATTTATTCAAAGTTTCGAAATACTTTGAATTCTGAATTTTAAATCAAGTTGCGCATATGATGACCTGTCTGCGCAATCGGAGGAATCAGCCCCAATTTATTCGGCACAATTTGAGGCGGTCGTTGCTCTCGAAAAACTATAAATAGTTCTCTTTGTTCTTCTTGTTATTCTTTACTTGCTTTCAAGCTTTCTAAAGAGAAAAACTTCCCGAGCTTTTCCTGACTCTTTTTCTTCTTCCCGTCGATCTCCATGGCTCCGAAGCGCTCCGTCGCTGAGAAAGGCAAGGCCCCCGCCGAGTCTTCGACTCGTGCTGCGTCGCGCCCTTCTCGACATGAAGTTGCTCATCCTGCAATACGAGGTAAACGACCGATCGAAACATTCTTTTTAGGGTTCTTCGACACTGTTGATCCTTCGAACCTGTCTCTTTTTAGAGATTTGGTCATACTGTGCCGCCCTGTTTAGGGTTTCGGTTGCACAAACTCAATAGTATTCATTTTTATGAAGACTATTTTCTTGCACAATCGCTTAGAACGCGCTGGCAAAAGTCAGCGCAGTCTGCTGATTTACGCAAGGCTGTCCAGCGCAAACTGATACTTTGTGCAAGTTATTCAGCGCAATCTGATGGCTTGCGCAAGTGGATGAGTTGGCGCTACTGAATAGTTTGCGCATAGAAGCTAGTGTTGCGCAATCTGATGTTTGCGCAATCTGATGCTTGCGCAATCTGATGTTTGCGCAATTTGCTGACAGAATCTTTGATTTTACTTGTACTGAATTCTGTTTTTTCTGTTTGATGCAGTTAACATCAGAGAGGACCCAGAATATGAAACCTTCGTAGGGACTCTTGCTGAACCGGAATTCAAAGAAGATTTGTCCCATGTGCTTTTTCTCCAATATGCTCTGCCATCCTCCCGCCAAGCCATCTTGGTAGCTCAGGACAATGAGACTTTATTAAGTCTAATGAATGGACAGCCCCTGCAGTCTGCTGACGCCATTAACTATAAGAAACCCATGTTCTTATTTGGCGAAGCTATTGACAAGAGTTCTCAACTGAGACCCCGTGTTGAGCAGAGACTCTTCCAAAGAAAGGAGAAACTAATCCTGTTACCTGACATTGCTAGATGCCTCCCTCTAGCCCGCTATGCCCATGTAAGCCATCCCAGGAGAATGGACTGGGATATTACTCCCCTCCAACAGGCAAGGACAGGAAAGATTTGTGTCAAAAAAGGACCGAACAACAGAGATATGTTCTATAGCTCCTCTGAGCGTCATAGCACTTTGTTCAGAGGGTTGAAACCAGGCTGCATCCCTCCAGAGAACTCTTCTTTGCTGCTGTCGGTGAGGACACCAATCTTTGCTAATGAATATGCGAAGGCTGAGGGCAGATACCCGGATCAGGACATCCGGCTGACAGGTCTGGTGAACCCAGACATTAAGAGATGGAGTTGTATAGCTAACTGGATATTGGTCCAGTTTGAAGACAAGCTTAAAGAGATCGAGCTATATGATGCAGTATACGCTACCGTATATGGATTCCTCCCAAATTCTCATCTGTTTCTGGCCTTGGCAGAGAGGTATAATTATAGGACAGGGACATTCATGACACCCTGCGGGGAAATTGGATTAGCCCTTCATAAGATGAAATACATCTCATACCTACCAACAGGAGACTTCCCTTATGAGGAATACGTTCCAACAAATGATGAGTTAGACAGACTACGTCGAGAAAATGCAGAGATGGTGGCAGTTTTCGACGAACAACTGTGCCACTACAACATATGCTCCCTGTACTATAAGTGTCACGACCCGCACCCTAGAGTGAAGGCACGAAAACGTAACAACGCCCAGCCTACGCCGCAGTGTCGGCGGTAGAACGCTGTCCTAGGTCACATCATCTAACAAAATAATGCTAAGCAGTTTATACTCCCCGAATGGGGGTGACATAGCAGATACAGACTCAATCATATCTAAGGTAGGGCATGATAAGGATAGATAAAATATAAAATCCAAAATAAATACAGGAGATAGAAGTCTAAGTGTCTAAGATACATAAAATCCAAAAATACATCTCAAAACTCAAATACAGATACAGTAATCCACAAAGTAAATACAACTCCAGACAAAATGAAATAACTACCTAAACAACCTCTACTGTGTCTCCTCTAGGCTAGCAGGCAATCCCAGGCCATCTGTAAAATTTATCAACAGGTCCAGTCAGGACAGGAGCGAGCACATTACATCTCAACAATTCATAGTAGGTTAGAAAATATAATCATGCAGTAAAGTAAGATACAGGTACTGAGAGAAATGTTGTATGTAAACAGAGAGAGAGCTGTAATAGAAATATCTACTATAAATAGAGACTAACAGTGGCTAGTGAGTCAGAGTACAATACAGATGTGTAAACGGCATAGGAGATTCTGATAAGACACTATGGAAGAGATTCTGATAAGATACTACTTGGGTATCATTCACATGTCTACTTCTACTCCCCCGTACCCCCAATCGATACACAAGGATCCAACCAAGTTATGTTATGATTCCACGCAAAGCCCCCGAAGGGTGATACATGGATGTCCCAAAAACGGGGATTCTAGGAGATTCTAGGATACCCAGTGAATGGGATAAGAGATTCTAGGAGACTCTGTGATCATAAGAGTATATGTCACAAGTGATCGAAGAACCTGTGAAGCATAGTGATACGACATGTAAGTGAAACGCACAGAACATGTAGTACCCGATGCTCCCTAAGGATAATATCTCAAGAAGGGATCCGTATAGTACCAATCCGTGTGACCAACGTGACAGTACAAGTAAAGTAATCTACTGCAGGAAATAGTTCTAAGCAGAATATAAAATGATCAGAGAATGTACTCGCCTGATAACCTGAACAGCTGATAAGTATAGGGGGTTCGACTGAAGCCACAGAGTCCTATTTAAAGCAACACAGGTTACAAGGTGTTCAAGTTGTAATAAATGAATCCACAAACAATCTATTTTATCCTAGGTTCTTTTAAGTCAAAACAACTCTAGGTCGACTCCGGTCAATAATCTAGTCAAACTAGGTCAAGCGTTGACTTACAGTTGACTTTGGGTCAACTGGTCAACTCTGGTCAAACAGGGTCAATTCTAGTCTAATATAAAGTGTACTTCGTTATTTGTACGTCGAAACTTACGACACGCAAATCGAGATAAAAAGATTATCGGTAAGGTTGATAATCTTATTATAGTGATCCACGTGTCTAACTTGTCAATTTCAGCGATGTGAGATCACTGGAATTGACTGATCTCAGTTTCGTTGTACTAATCCCGAAATACGAACATTATAAGAATTAATTATTAATTAATTATAAAGAGGCTAAACTCAGAGAAACTATAAACAAACATTGTCGGACGATGAAATAAATATCGCCAACGTGTCCAGAATAGTCAAATTAGCTAGGATAGCCTCCCCATCGATCCAATTTGGACACAAGGGCAAAAAGGTAATTTCGGGTCAAAACGGTATCCGTGTCGGAGCCGTTTTGCACCGAAAAATGTGCAAGAAAACAAGTCTATAAAATATAACAAATTATATATCCACGAAACCAGAATGACGATACGAACCCAACGGTATCTCCAGAATTGGATTCCGTTGACCCGATCTCAATTTGGCCCGTTGACCAGAACTTAAAATTCCGGTTTGCACGGAAATGCGCGCCAGAGCCAATATTCTCAAAACTCAGCAAACTACCTGTCAACGAGTCCAGAATGATCATACAAACTCAACGGTATCTCCGGAATTGGATTTCGATGAGCCGATCTCAAAATGACCTGTTGACCCGGATATTGGTATCTGACTTGCACCGACATACGTGCCGGATCTAATGTCCACCAAAACCTAGCAAATTATATGTCAACGAGTCCAGAATGACGATATGAACTCAACGGTATCTCCAGAATTGGATTCCGATGAGCCGGAGTCAAAAAGTCCCGTTGACCCAGAATGTGGGACCCACTTTGTACCGAAAAACGTGCCTGGGCCCACGTTCTCCAAATCTAACAACTTTTATATGAAAACATGCCAGAACGATGCCACAAGTCTAGTGGTGGTGTCAGAAATGAAATCTGGAGTCCCGTGTTCAAAAATAGAATTTTACAAGTTGGAAATTACGAATTCAGACGGCCAACTTTGGCGTCGAATTCAACCAATCAAACAAGCTCACAATAAAACGAAACTGGAGGGGTAGCAAGAGGGTTATACCAGCTTCGCACCGGAACTGGTAGCACGCCAAACGGAGCTGCGGTGGAGGAGATACAAGCTGACGAAGTTGGCCCCGCGAAACTGTCCAAATTTAATACAATTTAAACGGTCAACTTGGTGGCCGGTTTTGATGTATCAAACGATAAAATTAACGGACGAAAATTGATATGAGCGAAGGTGGATATACCGAGATTGCGACGGAGTGAAGAAATTGTCGATCCAACGGTCGGATCTCTGAGAAAATGTGCACAAAGTCGTTGCGATGGGGCGCCAAAACGGGGTTGATTTCGCGCGCGTCACGACGGGACGCCGTGCAAAACGCACGAATCGCCTATACGTCGCGCTGGAGGAGGAGAGGCTGACCCAGGGGGGTCGCCGGAGTTCGACCAGCCCATGGGGGCACGGCCACGGCGACCACGTCGCCGGCGACGGCGGCGTACATGCTCGCACGCGCGGCAAGGGGCACGCTGTGCTGCGCTTGCTGCCGCAGCTGCTGTGCGCACCGGCGGTGGCCGGCCCGGCCAGGCGGCACGGCCAGGGGTATGGCGGCGGAGTTGGATGATGATGGTGGTGGTCCGGTCATGGTGTGAAGGTGGTGGCGGTTGTGATAGGTGGAGGAGGTGATGGTGGTGGCTTTGAGAAAAAGGAGGAGGAGATGGAGGAAAGGAGAGGAGGTGCGGTGGTGTGGTAGGCCGACGGCGGCGGAGGAGGGTGGCCGGGGTCGGCCAGCCAAGGAGGAGGCTGGGGTCGGGGAAGTGTGTTGTAGTATGCTGCTGTCATTTTTGTTGTATAGGAAGGAATTAGAAAGGATAGAGAGAAAGAGATGGATAGCAATAATGAAATGAGAGAGAGAGAGAAAAAAAAAGTTATGCCTAGATGTTAGGGCCGACTGTGGGAAAGTTGTGAGAGTGGGAAAATTTTCATGTAGGAATTAGTGGGTAGGATTAAATGTAGGGAGATCTATGGCTAGGAATAAATGGAGAAATAGGTTATTCCAAGGGAAATAAATCAATGGAAAATTTCCCATTAATTATTTAAAAATAGGTAAAATGAGTACTAGATATTTTTGGGCAAGAATTATGAGGGCGTCATGAGAGAGGAAAAATAAAGCTGGGGTTGGGTTCAGTGGAGCCGGATTGGATCCAAAATCGGGCATTATGCAAAAATCGAATAAAAATAGACGTTGATGATCATGAGTGAATAAGTAGCACATGGGATTCCAATAAATGGGACACAAGTGTCGGACGGGTAGTAGGCTCAATGTGGGCCATGTCCATAATTGGGGTTGACAGGTTTTGGTCGACAGGGGACCCACAAATCAAGTTGGAAAATGAATGTGATGCCGTGGAGTGAAATAAAATCGGGTCACGCGTCAGGAAAGTTGTACAAAGCAAATGGAGCACAAAATGACGTGTCTGAGTGGGAAACGAAGGTCATGGGTGACGAGCGTCTCGAGTAGATCATCAATGAGAAGTTGGTTTCAAGAAACTGACTGGTCTTGCGCTCCCAATTTAAAAGTCACGATAACGCGCTGAAAATGATCAAGGAAAAGAGTAGGAAAATAAATAATAATCAAATGGTCTAAATCGACCCGAAGTTCGACGAAGGAAAAAGAGCACAAGGGAACAAGTTTGGATGGGACACTATATACCATCATGAAGGTAATCCTGTCCACTCCAAAACTCATGAAGAAGATTTCCAGAGTTGAACATCCCTGACACTCCAATTATCAATGGCACGGGAAAGCACACTTAAGGAAAAATAACAGAATAAATTATTTATTGAAATTAAAATCAATCAGAAAATAAATAAAAATAATAAAAAAATCAACCCAAAATTCAGGGTGCTCACATCCTACCCACCTTATAAAAATTTCGTCCTCAAAATTAAAATGTCCATACTCCCTCTAAGTCAAACCCCCAAAATCAAAGTCCCAGATTAAAACAAATCATGTGATCAAAAGGACGACATACAGGGTCATGGCATACGGTAGTAGTGAAAGTCTCATCTAGGTATACTAGTCGTGCTAATACCAAAACAGTCATAGGGTATCAAACACACATGCAATCTAGGGTGCTAAACTAGAGAAGTTATAGAAACAACAACCCATCAAAACTGTAAGACAGTCTACCATCCTATATGAAAACTGGTACTTATCATCAAAATAAAGAAAAGTAACTACCCATTATCTTTAAAAGGTTCAGAAAAATCAAAATCAAAGTTAAAGAATGAAAGCCAATTTCATGAAAAATTTCCAATCACAATACGTATTAAGAATATTTAGTCTCGATACGATCTAAGTTGATCAAATTGGAGGAAATCAAGATTTAGGCAATATGGAGGACAGGTTCAACAAAGTCTGAGAACGAACATACAAGGATGGAGATTCAGGTCACAATCAAATTTAATTCAATTAAGTACAACCCTAGATAAGAAAAGATAATCGAAGTTGATTTGGTCGTGATTAAGGAAACTAGGATTCAATGATATTGAAAACCCCTTTTTAGAGAAAAACAGGAAAAGATTTTCATACGAATTCAGCAAATCATCCCTCTCTAATACTATCAGTTTATCATTTGCCAAATCATATTATTTTTTTTTCTCACAAGTCCCAATATGAAAATCAACCTTCATATGACTATCATCGAAATTTTATAACCTTCAGTCATCTAAACCTTTACCACAATCACCATAGACAAAAATTTTAACTTCCAAAACATTTTCCACGAAACATACCCCTCTTTTTAGGAGTCAACACTTATTCATTGAATCAAAATTTCAAATTCCTTCACCTCGTTTTAAATTTAGATCAGAAACCTCTAAATCCAGTTTATGAAATCCTTGAACTGGTTTAAATCGAGTCTCGTATTCACTAAACTCCAATACCACTATGTCACACAAAATTTATTCTTATTTATAAATCAACCTTCATATTTTCTTCAACGTTCACCTTCAAATATTTTTTTGAATTCTACAATTTTTTTTCAATCATCTAAAATAATTTCTATAACGTAAAATCCTTGTGTTCTCACTGTCTCTAGTCACCCTCTTACAATATCTAGTTCAATTTCGCATCATTATTTTATTCAACTAAATTCTTCTTCCCATCTCTAAATTTCTACATAGCCTTGTAATAGTTCCCAAGAATCAATAACCAAGATTTTTAAGTTCTCAAAACTAGGTTGACCTATGATATCCTCATTAGTTTTGAAATACATCCATGAATTATTCATAACCCACTTTCTGTGATTGTTTCTAAATTGATAATATTTATCCCTCGATTTTATTTTAAACCTTTACCACATCTCCATTTCAAATTTTTCATATTTGACATCCAACACTCTGATTCCTACAAAATCATCATATGATAACCAGTTACATCATTTCCGCACTAGATGATTTACGTCACTTCCTTAACATTTCTCAAGCAAAATGATATGAAGATTCAAGAGTTTTCAAGGTATAGCTGACAGAATTATATACGAGATAGGAAATTGATGTAATCATGACAGTTATTTAAGACAAGGAATGATGGTAGTAAAAATATTGGCAGGAAGAGAATGATAAAAGAACCTGTTCTGCTTATCTGTTTAAAAGAAGGAACCATTTTGAAACCCAGAGCTAAAATATCTAATCCAAGAATAGGTCTAGCAAAAATCATCGATTCATTGTATTATGAAAAAAAACTCATAGTAAGTAATTACACAAGGTTTATAAAAATAGCTAAAGCTACTCCTAAGTTAAATAATGAGAAACAAAACAAAACAATTAATAATTTTTTTTGAAGGACTGAAACAAAAGTAGGAAAAACATGTTCGAAAAGATTTTAAGTACAATCTGATAATCATATGCGTCTATCCAAAATCATGGTACTCTAAATCCTCGTCATACCAGCAAGCAAAGCTACGATAATCACAGAGTTCTCGACTTATGCACATACCTCTAGAATCATGGTATTTAACATTTTTGCGGTGCCGCTAGCTTGGCTGCGAAAACCTTAAATTCCTACACCCGAGAAATATATCCAAAGTCAGACTATATGTCCTCACCATGCTGGCTAATGTGACTATAGAAGACTAGATTTCCATAATTTAGATGACCTAGCCCATATAATTTCATCTTGCCAAAAATTAAATTAAATCAACAATGAATACCAAACAAAGATCAAATTAATCAACGAACATCAAAATTCAGAAATGAACAAAATCCTTCAAATCATATATCTACAAACTCGGATGCTATAGCTAACATCAAAATTCAAATTTCAATAATCTTCATCAAAATCAATAAATACAAACTTAAATTCAATAATAATCCATCAAAATCAAATTCAATAGCAGAAAGTAAAGATAAATCAAATCAAAGAAAAAAGAGTTTTCAAATCGAAGTTAAAATAAGATTCTCAAGGGTCATCCCAGGAATCTCTCAAGGGTTCCTAACTGTGATTGAGTGCCTTCAAAATATATCCTATTCCTAGTGCAGGCTGTAGTGGTACTCTAATTCGAATACCACTACATAAACTCGACCTGCATGGGCCACCACTAAAAACGTGTCACGACCCGCACCCTAGAGTAAGGGCACGAGAACGTAACAACGCCCAGCCTACGCCGCAGTGTCGGCGGTAGAACGCTGTCCTAGGTCACATCATCTAACAAAATAATGCTAAGCAGTTTATACTCCCCGAATGGGGGTGACATAGCAGATATAGACTCAATCACATCTAATGTAGAGCATGATAAGGATAGATAAAACATAAAATCCAAAATAAATACAGGAGATAGAAGTCTAAGTGTCTAAGATACATAAAACCCAAAAATACATCTCAAAACTCAAATACAGATACAGTAATCCATAAAGTAAATACAACTCCAGACAAAATGAAATAACTACCTAAACAACCTCTACTGTGTCTCCTCTAGGCTAGCAGGCAATCCCAGGCCATCTGTAAAATTTATCAACAGGTCCAGTCAGGACAGGAGCGAGCACATTACATCTCAACAGTTTATAGCAGGTTAGAAAATATAATCATACAGTAAAGTAAGATACAGGTACTGAAAAAATGTTGTATGTAAACAGAGAGAGAGCTGTAATAGAAATATCTACTATAAATAGAGACTAACAGTGGCTAGTGAGTCAGAGTACAATATAGACATGTAAATGGCATAGAAGATTCTGATAAGACACTATGGAAGAGATTATGATAAGATACTACTTGGGTATTATTCACATGTCTAGTTCTACTCCCCCGTACCTCCAATCGATACACAAGGATCCAACCAAGTTATGTTATGATTCCACGCAAAGCCTCCGAAGGGTGATACATGGATGTCCCAAAAATGGGGATTCTAGGAGATTCTAGGATATCCAGTGAATGGGATAAAAGATTCTAGGAGACTCTGTGATCATAAGAGTATATGTCACAAGTGATCGAAGAACCTGTGAAGCATAGTGATACGACATGTAAGTGAAATGCACAGAACATGTAGTACCCGATGCTTCCTAAGGATAACATCTCAAGAAGGGATCCGTATAGTACCAATCTGTGTGACCAACGTGACAGTACAAGTAAAGTAATCTACTGCAGAAAATAGTTCTAAGCAGGATATGAAATGATCAGAGAATGTACTCGCCTGATAACCTGAACAGCTGATAAGTATAAGGGGTCCGACTGAAGCCATGGAGTCATATTTAACGCAACACAGGTTACAAGGTGTTCAAGTTGTAATAAATGAATCCACAAACAATCTATTTTATCCTAGGTTCTTTTAAGTCAAAACAACTCTAGGTCGACTCCGGTCAATAATCTAGTCAAACTAGGTCAAGCGTTGACTTACAGTTGACTTTGGGTCAACTGGTCAACTCTGGTCAAACAGGGTCAATTCTAGTCTAATATAAAGTGTACTTCGTTATTTGTACGTCAAAACTTACGACACGCAAATCGAGATAAGAAGATTATCGTTAAGGTTGATAATCTTATTATTGTGATCCACGTGTCCAACTTGTCAATTTCAGCGATGTGAGATCACTGGAATTGACTGATCTCAGTTTCGTTGTACTAATCCCGAAATACGAACATTATAAGAATTAATTATTAATTAATCATAAAGAGGCTAAACTCAGAGAAACTATAAACAAACATTGTCGGACGATGAAATAAACATCGCCAACGTGTCCAGAATAGTCAAATTAGCTAGGATAGCCTCCCCATCGGTCCAATTTGGACACAAGGGCAAAAAGATAATTTCGGGTCAAAACGGTGTCCGTGTCGGAGCCGTTTTGCACCGAAAAACGTGCAAGAAAACATGTCTATAAAATATAACAAATTATATGTCCACAAAACCAGAATGACGATACGAACCCAATGGTATCTCCAGAATTGGATTCCGTTGACCCGATCTCAATTTGGCCCGTTGACCAGAACTTAGAATTCCGGTTTGCACGGAAATGCACGCCAGAGCCAATGTTCTCAAAACTCAGCAAACTATATGTCAACGAGTCCAGAATGATGATACGAACTCAACGGTATCTCCGGAATTGGATTCCGATGAGCCGATCTCAAAATGACCTGTTGACCCGGATATTGGTATCCGACTTGCACCGAAATGCGTGCCGGATCTAATGTCCACCAAAACCTAGCAAATTATATGTCAACGAGTCCAGAATGACGATACGAACTCAACGGTATCTCCAGAATTGGATTCCGATGTGCCGGCGTCAAAAAGTCCCATTGACCCAGAATGTGGGACCCGCTTTGTACCGAAAAACGTGCCCGGGCCCACGTTCTCCAAATCTAACAAATTTTATATGAAAACATGCCAGAATAACGCCACAAGTCTAGTGGTGGTGTCAGAAATGAAATCTGGAGTCCCGTGTTCAAAAATGGAATTTTACAAGTTAGAAATTACGAATTCGGACGGCCAACTTTGGCGTCGAATTCAACCAATCAAATAAGCTCACAATGAAATAAAACTGGAGGGGTAGCAAGAGGGTTATACCAGCTTCGCATCGGAACTAGTAGCATGCCAAACGGAGCTATGGTGGAAGAGATACAAGCTGACGAAGTTGGCCCCGCGAAACTGTCCAAATTTAATACAATTTAAACGGTCAACTTGGTGGCCGGTTTTGATGTATCAAACGATAAAATTAACGGACGAAAATTGACATGAGCGAAGGTGGATATACCGAGATTGCGACGGAGTGAAGAAATCGTCGATCCAACGGTCGGATCTCCGGGAAAACATACGCAAAGTCGCTGCGATGGGGTGCCAAAACGGGCTTGATTTCGCGCGCGTCACGACGGGATGCCGTGCAAAACGCACGAATCGCCTATACGTCGCGCTGGAGGAGGAGAGGCTGACCCAGGGGGGGTCGCCGAAGTTTGGCCAGCCCATGGGGGCACGGCCACGGTGACCACGTCGTCGGCGGTGACGGCGTACATGCTCGCACGCGCGCGGCAAGGGGCGCGCTATTCTGCGCTTGCTGCCGCAGCTGCTGCGCGCACCGGCGGTGGCCGGCCCGGCTAGGCGGCACGGCCAGGGGTATAGCGGCGGAGTTGGATGATGTTGGTGGTGGTGCGGTCATGTTGTGAAGGTGGTGGCGGTTGTGATAGGTGGAGGAGATGATGGTGGTGGCTTTGAGAAGAAGGAGGAGGAGATGGAGGAAAGGAGAGGAGGTGCGGTGGTGTGGTAGGCCGACGACGGCGGAGAAGGGTGGCCGGGGTCGGCCAGCCAAGGAGGAGGCTGGGTCGGGGAAGTGTGTTGTAGTATGCTGCTGTCATTTTTGTTGTGTAGGAAGGAATTAGAAAGGAGAGAGAGAAAGAGATGGATAGCAATAATGAAATGAGAGAGAGAGAGAGAGAAAAAAAAAGTTGTGCCTAGATGTTAGGGCCGACTGTGGGGAAGTTGTGAGAGTGGAAAAAATTTCCATATAGGAATTAGTGGGTAGGATTAAATGTAGGGAGATCTATGGCTAGGATTAAATGGAGAAATAGGTTATTCCAAGGGAAATAAATCAATAGAAAATTTCCCATTAATTATTTAAAAATAGGTAAAATGAGTACTAGATATTTTTGGGCAAGAATTATGAGGGCGTCATGAGAGAGGAAAAATGAAGCTGGGGTTGGGTTCAGTAGAGCCGGATTGGATCCAAAACCGGGCATTATGCAAAAATCGAATAAAAATAGACGTTGATGATCATGAGTGAATAAGTAGCACATAGGGATTCCAATAAATGGGACACAAGTGTCAGACGGGTAATAGGCTCAATGTGGGCCATGTCCATAATTGGGACTGACAGGTTTTTGTCGACAGGGGACCCACAAATCAAGTTGGAAAATGAATGTGACGCCGTGGAGTGAAATAAAATCGGGTCACGCGTCAGGAAAGTTGTGCGAAGCAAATGGAGCACAAAATA
Source organism: Iris pallida (assembly GCA_029216955.1). Classification (NCBI taxonomy): domain Eukaryota; kingdom Viridiplantae; phylum Streptophyta; class Magnoliopsida; order Asparagales; family Iridaceae; genus Iris; species Iris pallida. The sequence goes on along the minus strand of JANAVB010042654.1, from coordinate 125,844 downwards.
ACGTGTCTGAGTGGGAAACGAAGGTCATGGGTGATGAGCGTCTCGAGTAGATCATCAATGAGAAGTTGGTTTTAAGAAACTGACTGGTCTTGCGCTCCCAATTTAAAAGTCACGGTAACGCGCTGAAAATGATCAAAGAAAAGAGTGGGAAAATAAATAATAATCAAATGGTCTAAATCGACCCGAAGTTCGGCGAAGCAAAAAGAGCACAAGGGAACAAGTTTGGATGGGACACTATATACCATCATGAAGGTAATCATGTCCACTCTAAAACTCATGAAGAAGATTTCCAGAGTTGAACATCCCTGACACTCCAATTATCAATGGCACGGGAAAGCACACTTAAGGAAAAATAACAAAATAAATTATTTATTGAAATTAAAATCAATCAGAAAATAAATAAAAATAATAAAAAAAATCAACCCGAAATTCAGGGTGCTCACAATATGAGCGGTTCTTCCGGCACCTGTTATTCATCAAAGTGGTTGCCTTATCTTTTCCTTAATCATATCATTGAAAAAAGACTAAAGATCATAATACTTGCAATCCGGCTTTCTTCCAATCCCTCAGCCATAGTGAAGTGATCAGTTTGATGGAAGAAAACAAGAAAATGGATATCAAAGTTAATGATGAACATCAATACCCTCCACTCAAGACCGGAGACTTTGTCGAGATTTTTATAAGAATGGGCTACAGGTCCATGTCAAGAGAAGCCCAGCTGGCGGGTTTCCTGACATATTGGCTCCGTCGATTCGTCGTACCCGGAGCGAGCGCCATGGACCGATTCCACCGCGGTGTACTCTTTGCTGCCGTCCGGTTAGTCTTTGGCTATCGGATGGATTTGCTGTCGGTGATGACCTGTAGGGTGAACGCAGGTCTTCGTCTTTATGTTGACTCCATGATCAAATGGAAGGGTGAGAAGGGGAACTTCCCTCGACTGGAGTTGCCTTACACCTATTTATTCGGATGGTTGCTTCTGCACCATCCGTCATTGATGAACCCCGCCATGGGAGCAGTCAGTGGTAGCTTTCTGCGTAGATTCTCCCAGAGCAAGTGGATATACACTAGTTTGAAGGATTGCAGACGTACATTGAACCTTGGGAAGGGATGGAATTTTTATTGTGTTCCCCCTCCAGCCGGTTATGAACATATGGCAGCAAATTTAGTTGACCTTGGGAGGCAACCGTTGGGTCGCTCAGCATTTGACTGGTTAAGAACGATCAGGCCGTCCCACTTGGTATATAGATTTGAAGAGGAGTGTTATCTGGAACCATATCTGCCAAGCCGCTTCGCCCGTCAATTTGGTTACGACCAGTTCCATGTAGGCAATGCTATAACTTGCCTACAAGGAAAGGGGTATCTGATTGATGGTGCCAGAGCATGGGCCTATTACAACGTTCGAGACACAAGGACAGTGTTCTCGATGCCAACAAAAAGTGATCAAGGCTCCAGAATGTTATATACATATTCACTTTTTTATACAGAAGCGAATACATTTGCTGAGAACTATAGCCTTGTTGATAGCTTCGCAACAGCGACGCATCTGAAGAAAGGAGCCACTGCTATACTAGCTCCAAATAACGACGAAGAGCGTGAACCGGTGGATAATCCATTGGAAGCCTCAAGGGAAGCAAACTTCCCTAAGGAGGTCAATCAACCACTGAGGATTTCTTTGAAAGTTGTTAAACCTCCGGTCAAGAAGAAGAAGAGAAGGAGAGAAGAACCTTCTTCTCCAATTGCGAAGAAGAAGTTAATCTTGGAACCATCATCAGAGAAGGTCACCACTAGATCACAATCCCGACAATTGGCCGAGTCAACTCAACGAGAAGAAGCAGCTACGCCGACCTCTATTCAGAAACAGGTCGCGGTAGTAAATGTAGAGAGTCCTGAGAGACCTCTGCATAGAAAGAAACTGGCCCACAGAAGAAGAAAGAGAACGGTCTCTCCTCAAAGGCAAATCTTGTCTTCGGTGGTGGTGAATGCTGCAGCTAGAATTACTATGTCATCTCCTACTCCTGTCTCTGAGTCTAGGCATAAAACTCGTAGTCCAGAACAGAGGGACGAAACTGAGCAGAGGGAAGAGGTTGAACAGAGAGATGAGGCTGTAGAGCCCAGAGAAGATATTGCAGAGGAGGAGCATGAAGCTTTACGATCTCCTTCACCGGTGATGGAGACTACTCATCCTCCTGTTACACCAGGAACAATCCGCGAGGAGGAGGATCGTTTAATGATTGAAGCATTAAATGATTGCAACTTCGGTCTGCAGGATTATGTTGATCAAGTCGCTACAACTGCCAGCGGGGAGGTACCTGAAGAACATGAAAGCGAGGAGAGTACATCATCAGAGGATATTGATGATACACAGAATCCTGAAGGGGATGATGAAGTACATGCATCTTCCGAAGCTGCTGATGACACACTCGATCCTGAAAATGATGTTGAAGTGAATGTGTCTTCCGATAAGATTGCGGATGAGGAAGTAGCCCGGGAGGAAACCCCTAATGTTGACCCCAAAGGTATAGAATGAAATTAGCAATCTTCTTTTAATAGATTAACAGCTGACATCTCTATTCTTATCCATACAGAACTCGGATCTTCCCCAGCTCCTCCAGTGTGCACAGATATAGTACTTGTAACGACGATAGCTAGCAGCAGTCGTCATTTGTCATGTGGCTCCGAGGCAGGCAGTAGCCAGGCAGTAATGTCTGAGGCTACTTCTGCTAGATTGGAATCTGTTCCAATAGATGACAGGCCTGTTGCCGGACCAAGCCAAGGTAAGACTGTTTTCACTGTTGATCCTCTTTGACAGTAGCAAATGACAGACAAAATGACAATATTTAATTTTGCAGAGGAACAACCGGGAGGAGCAACCAGCTCTACTTTGGCTCCCTTATTTAAAGAGCCCTCCGTCTAAGTACAAGAGACTGAACGTCCTGTTGCTTCATCGTCAACGGGAGTAGCTGCTACTCATGGTGCTTTGGCCACCAATCAATTTGTCATAAACTCATTTACCAAGTTCTTCTTTGATTCGTTAGGACCTCTAATAGACAGGGTGATGGAAAAGGAAGAGGCTGATTTCTTCACGGTTAGAGGTCCAACCTCTTACATGGTTAATGCCATCCGCAATCAAGGTGACGAGGCTCAGGCTACTTTTCTTGATCATATATTAGATGAACTGGAGACCTCAGTTAAGAGCTACAAAGAGCTAAACAAGGAAGAGGTAGAGCCTTTGGTGCAAGTCGAATTTGAACGGATGTCTCAAGAGGCTGCGGTTGAGAAAGTTAATTTCCAAATTCTCTTAGATACTTTCACTACCAAGTCCGCTGAGTACAACTCCAAAGTGGAAACGGTGGCATCTGTTGCTGAAAGGAAAGAAAGGCGAGTTGCTGAATTGAAAGCGGAAATTGCCCATCTTCAGGAAGAGCTAGAAGATGAGGCCACCCAACATCAAACTGTAATTCAACAACTTGGTATTCTGACCCAAGAAAGAGATGAATATGCTGCAGCTCATCAACCTGAAATCACTCGCAGAATGGTAACTCTGCCAACCTTCAATAAAAAATCTGGGATGGAAGAAGCCAGGAAGCGAGTGATGGAATCTCGTGAAGAGCGACTGTAAATTTTGAAGCAGCAAATTATCAACTTGATGACACCTCTGGCCTAATAGAAAGATTCCTTGTATCTTCTTGTTTTGCAATATGAATCTTTGTAATGTCTTGAATTTTGATCAATAAAAATGACATTTTATTATGGCTCTATTATTTATTGCATATCTTATTCAGATATAAATTATAGCGATAGAAAATATATTCAGAGGTACAGGACATGATATATTTCTTGATTTTTTTAGAAAATAATTATATTCATTATATCTGCTCAGAGGTAATGTGGACATGGTAGAATATAATTTATTGAATATCATTATTTCAAGAGACAACTTAATCAAGGACGACAAGTTGCTGATGTGCATGATTAAGTGAATGAACAAAAATGAATCGTCAAAAGGTGTGAACAAAATGAATCGTCGGAATGAACGGATGAACCGTCGGGTGAAATGAACGGGTGAACCATCAGATGAATGGAATGAACGGGCGAACCGTCAGATGAATGTGATGAACGGGCGAACCGTCAGATGAATGTGATGAACGGGCGAACCGTCAGATGAATGTGATGAACGGGCGAACCGTCGGATGATGAACGGGTGAACCGTCGGATGAATGTGATGAACGGGTGAACCGTCAGATGAATGTGATGAACGGGCGAACCGTCGGATGATGAACGGGTGAACCGTCGGATGAATATGTCGCTTCGTTGTTTTGAGAATCTCCGCCTATAAATAGAACAGAAATCTGGAAGGAATGATCATTTCCATTTTTCAACATAACGATGTCGTCTGGAGATGCATCCAAGAAGGCTGAAATTGCCCCGAAGGTTGAAGAACTCCCGGAAGAACGACCAGCCGATCCCGACCAGCCAAAACAGATAGAAGCGGGCGAAGGTTCGTCTGCACCCAAGCCACCAAAGGACATCCTGGACTTCCTGCTTGAATCAGGGATGACGAAAGAGGAAGAGGCCATGAGGATGGCTGCTTACAAGTTTCTTGTGGGTTTAAGCAAGGATGTTCTCGGCTCTTTTGCTGATTATGTCTTTGATAAGGACGGCAGTGGCCCGCGTCCCAATGTTGAGAAGGATGATAGTGATCTTCCTTGATATCATGTACTATCATTCATGATGAAATAAAATTGAATTTTATTTATGAACTTGTCTAATAATATTTACAAGCAATCTCTTTTATATTCATGCATAGTACTTCTTAAGGAATTTGCCATTGATAGCATCATTGCAACTCGACCATCCATTTCTGTGAGTTGATAGGCTCCATTTGAGAAGACTTTGCTCATAACATAAGGCCCTTCCCATTTTGCGTCGAATTTGCCTTTGCTCATGTGAGTCATAGTCATAGGACGTCTGACCGTTAGAACGAGCTCTCCTTTCTGAAAGGCTCTGACTCTAACTTTACGGTTGAAAGTCTTCGAGATGCGGGCTTGATATAACTCAATATGCTGTTGAGCCATTAATCGCTTCTCGTCGAGTGCCTCCAGTTCTTGAAGTCGAAGAAGATCATTGTTTTCTGTAGTGAGCTCATTGGCAATGGCGATCCTTAAGGACGGAATTTGAAGTTCCAAGGGTAGAACTGCTTCACAGCCATACACCAAAGAGAAGGATGTACAGCCTGTGGGATTGTGGACCGTAGTACGATAGGCCCAAAGACATTCTCCAAGCTTTTCACTCCAGTTCCGTTTGTTAGTAGATACAAACTTCTTAAGGAGCTTGATGATAGTTTTGTTGAAAGCTTCGGCCAAGCCATTAGCAGCAGGATTGTAAGCTGTCGAAGCGACATTGTCAATCCGATGATCATCACAAAATCTTGTGAACTTTTGACTGATGAATTGTGGTCCGTTATCATGAATGATCCTTAGAGGTACACCAAATCTGTAGATGACATGGTATTTGACGAAGTTGATGACACTACTGGTCTTGACTTCAGCCAGAGGTATAGCTTCATCCCACTTGGAGAAATAGTTTGTTATCGCTAGTATGAATCGATGTCCTCTAGAAGAAGGAGGATTGATGGGACCTATAATGTCCATGCCCCAAGCTTCGAAAGGCCAAGAAGCGATAGTTGGATGCAGAAACTCTGACGGTTGATGGATGAAATCTGCATGGATTTGACAGGTGCGACATTTTCTTGCATATTCGATGGCATCTGATACCATAGAGGGCCAATAATAACCCATACGTCGGATGCGATCCTGTAGCTTAGGACCGGGTTGATGTGCTCCGCAAACACCATCGTAAGCTTCACGCAATACTTGCTTTGCTTCATCACCGGCAAGACAGCGTAGAAGAAGACCGTCATAAGTCCGCCGATAGAGAGTTTTGGTAGTCTGATTGTAGTAGAATCGGAAAGACCGTCGTCGAATACTTGTGGCCTCATTAGGATCTTCGGAGAGTATGTCCTGGACCACGAAGTCGATGAAAGGAGCTCTCCAATCTTCATCAATAACATTGGCTTCAGTGAAGTTGCTGAACTCGATATTACGATTGTTTTCGATGCAGAACAATTCCCGGTTAGAGATAACCACCACCTGCTGTCTTTTGATAGGGATGGCTAGGACTGCTGCAATATTGGCCAAGGCATCTGCTTCGATATTGCAAGCTCGGCAAACACAGTCGATGAAGAAAGCTTTAAATAATGTAGCCATGCTGATTGCTGCTTCGAAGTAAGGCACCAGATCTTGATGGCGAACTTCGTAGGTCCCTCTAACCTGGTTAACAACCAGTTTAGAGTCGCCATAGACTTCAAGATATTTGACATCCAGTTGTTTGGCTAATTGAAGACCGATGAGTAGAGCATTGTATTCTGCTACATTGTTGGAGAAAGGCTCATCTAGGGAGTAAGCCCTTTGAATAGTTGATCCGTCTGGAGAAACGAGAACAACCCCGACTCCTGCTACAATGGCACCATTTGGTCCGATCCTGGATGCACCATCAAAGAATAGACGCCAAGTAGGAAATTCTTCAGAGATCATATTTGATTCTAATGTCTCGTCTGGAATTTTATCATAGAGTTTGGATGTCTCTGGAACAGGATGAGCTGCTAAGAAATCTGCTAGCGCTTGACCTTTGACAGACTTTTGTGGAACATATACCATGTCATATTGGGCTAGCAGAATGGCCCATGTAGCCAGCCGAGAATTGAATGTGCTAGGCTTCTTCATTAGTACCCGAAGAGGATTGACTCGGGATATGACATGAATAGTTTGGCCAATGATGTAATGCCTTGTCTTTTGAACGGCAAACATGAGAGCTAGACATTCTTTTTCGATCGGACTATAATGGTGTTCAGCACCAATCATAGTACGACTGAGATAGTAGATGGCTTGTTCATGGCCTTTTTTGTTCTTTTGGGCAAGTAGAGCACCCAATGAATGGTCCATAGCACGGACATACATTAAGAATGGTATGCCGGAAATTGGTGGCACCATGACTGGTGGTTTCATAAGATATCATTTTATGTCATCAAATGCTCGCTGACATTTTTCGGTCCAAATAAAAGATACACCCTTCTTCATTAGTTGAGTAAATGGTCTGCAGCATCCAGACAGATTCGAAATGAACCTCATGATGTACGCAAGTCGACCTTGAAATCCTTGTAGCTCTTTTAGGTTGCGTGGAGGACGCATCTCTTGAATGGCTTTGATTTTCTTGGGATCCACGTGTATACCCTTAGAGGTAATGACGAAGCCGAGAAATTTACCACTAGAGATACCCAAGAATGACTTAGTGGGATTCATTTTGAGTTGATGTTGGCGCATCAGATTGAAGATTGTTCTTAAGTCTTGGATATGATCTTCCTTTAGACGACTCTTGACAGCGATATCGTCGACGTAGCATTCGACAGTTTTGCGCAGATAATCTCGAAAGATGGTACTCATGGCTCGTTGATATGTTGTACCAGCATTCTTGAGACCAAATGGCATCACAGTATAGCAATAGACTCCGCGAGGAGTGCGGAAAGAGGTGTGTTTTTCATCTTCAGGATTCATCCGAATCTGATTGTATCCGGAGAATCTATCCATGAAAGATATTCTTTCGAACCCACAGGTGTTGTCAATCATGACGTCCGTGATAGGGAGAGAAAATTCATCTTTTGGACATGCTTCATTAAGATCCCGAAAGTCGATGCAGACTCGAACTTTGCCGATTTTCTTCAGAACTAGGACGACATTGGCTACCCAATCAGGATGCTGCTCTTCTCGAATAAAGCCACAAGCGATGAGCTTCTTGACTTCATCATCGATTGCATCCATCATTTCTGGCTTGAAGCGCCGTTGTTGCTGTTTGACCGATTTTGCATTCGGCAGAATGTTCAATTTGTGAGTAGCAACTTTGGGATCTAGTCCTGGCATGTCTTCATAGCTCCAGGCAAAGACGTCAATATATTCTCGAATAAGAAGAATTAATTCTTGCTTATCTGCCTCGGGAAGGTTCTTACTGATGAATATTGGACGAGGTGCCCCGCTCTCCCCTACATCAATTTGAACCAATTGATCTTCAGTAGGAGGTTCCCTTTGTTCGAATCGGAGTTCCCATTGGGTATCCATTCGAGCCCAAGGATCTGTTTCAGGACTTTCTTCAACATCCTCGTCATAGCCTTCTGGAAGTTCGACAGAGACCATATTAGAAGATGCAGTCAATCGATGAACTTGACCGATGCTGGTATCAGAATCCCATGATCTGGAATCAGAAGAATTAGAGCGCTCTTCACTATCAGATTCAGAGGCTACTGGGGATAATACTGGAGGAGAAGCATATCCGAGACCTCTTTTGGTCCTGCTGTAATACATCTCTGACTTTTCTTTCGGAACAGTTGTACGGATAGGAGTTCTTCTTGCTTTACTGTAGTTGAGGCCATTTTTGAAGTCATAACCCATCTTTCGGATGATGTCTTTTGATTGTTGACTATAACGACGGAGTTGAAGATATCCCGTGTCGTTACTTTTGCTATCATCCATATAGCTAAATTGTTGTTCCGGTCCTTTACTAAAAAGTATTGGACTCTCGTCTTTCTTACGAGCGGGAACAATACGATATGAATCTTTTGGATGTTCAAGTGAGACTTCTGTTTGATGAGACTGCACAACTCCCATTGTAAATGACTGATAGCTATCTAACATATCCAAATAGCACTTAGCATGAGAAATGACATCAGTATACTGGAAAGTAGATGCTTTTTTATTAATTTGTACATCTGTATTTATAGAAGGACCTTTAGCCTTAGCAGGCTTGGTCAGATTGATTACAAGAGGGGGAGAAGAAGAACGTGGAGGAGGATTGACCTTGTTACGACGGAGGTCGATAACAAGTGGCTCAGAGGAGGTGAGCTCCCTTTTATCCTTGTTATGAGTTAAATCAATAACAAGTGGCTCAGAAGAAGTGAGCTGCTTTTTATCCTTGTTACGACGTAAGTCGATAACAAGTGGCTCTGAAGAGGTGAGCTCCCTTTGATCATCATCAATTGGTTGCTTCTGGACTGGCAAGTGAATAGCCAGAGGTTTGGAAGACTGAGGACGAAAAACACGCCCTTTGACAGGAATGATGAGGGTGTCATTAGGCACTGCTTCTTGCTCTTCTTCAGTATCCAGAGACAGCACTACCTTCATGAATTCATCCTTGTACATACGGACATCATTACAGTATGCTTCGATGCCTTTGAAAGGATAGAGATCAGCAACCTCCTTTTGCACCTCTCCATTATCATCAACATATTTGAAACATTGATGGAGAGTCAAAGGAACAATGTTGTGCTCATGCAGAAATGGTCTCCCCAATAAAGCATTTTAAGAACAACTATGATTGTCAATGATGTAGAAGGTCACCTTTGTGCGAAGATTGCCTATTTGGAGTTTTAGGCGAATCTTGCCCAGAGGTTCACTATTTCCTTGGTTGAACCCAAGAATGGTGGTGATTGTACTGGAAAGACTATGCACTGGGATCTTCAGTGCATCTAACATTATCTTCGGCATGATGCTGAGAGCAGACCCTGGATCTATCAAAATACGATCGACTTTCATCGAGTCGACATTGTAGAAGCATGAATAAGAAGAGAAATATGATCCATGCGGCCAAGGGGCCATATGCGGCTCAAGAGCCCCATGCGGCTCAAACACAGAACGGACTCCATGCAGCCAGCAGAGGGAAGCCACGTGTCCTTTTTAGAACGGCCGTAACTAGCGTCATTTAAACGCAATTAATGCCCTGACGGCTGACAATTAATGCTCTGACGGCAGACAGCTGACAGCTGACAGCCCTGACGAAAAGTAGTCATAATGACTAACACAAGAGCAACATCTTCCTAGGGAACTGAAGAAAATCTTCATAAACTTCGAGGCTAGTTTATGCGGCCAGTCTAGATGAGTTCATGCGGCCTGTGCAGAGAAACCTATACGGTTCGATCATGAAGGTCCCCCATGCGGCTCGATCATGAAAGAAACCCATGCGGCTCGGCCATGAAGACTCTCATACAGCTCGGCCATGAAGACCCCCATGCGGCTCGGTCATGAACATATTCATACGGTTCGGTCATGATGACCTTCATGCGGTTCGAGTATAGAGACTATTCATGCGGCTCGGTCATGAAACCTTTCATGCGGCTCGGTCATGACGACCTTCATGCGGCCCAAATATGAACGCTCCTCATGCGGCTCAACAATGATGACAGAACACGTGTCCTAAAGATAATCAAATTTTGGGTCAGATCCCAATGATTTGAGACACGTGGCAAGAGACTGAATTAAATTGATTCATTCAGATTTGCGGATATCAGCAAATCATCATGATAGGGATTTATTGCAATCAACATTAATGATTGACATGATTTGGCATAATCCTCATTAATGGCCCAGATCCTTCACGCTCAAGATTAATGGTCCAGATTGATTATTTACCAGGCGGCCGCCACTTTGGGAATGGGCAATCATTGTAAACCCTAATGATGCTCCCCACTATTATAAATAGCAGGATGCCATTCCCTTGCAAAAGAGACCTACACAGAGAGAGATACGCACATACGGAGAGACACTCCCCCAATAATCAGAGAGAAAAATCCACAGAGAGCAATCCACAGAGAGAGAAGCCAGAAGAGCAATACGAGGAGAGCAAGAAGAGCATTTCTTCATCAACGCCAACCATCTCGTCACAGGAGCCAAGGCTACGTCCGATCGTCCAAGGAATAAGGCAGAGCTGCCGTCGCTTTCTCGAGCCTCTATCGTCACCCCCAGAATCAAAAATAAACAATTGTACTTAGATTGCTGTACCTAGGTTTTCGTCCCTAGGCTTTCTTTGTACAAGCGAGTTTGTAACGTGAAGTAAAAGTCCAGTCCTCCCATAAAACTGTTCTGCTCTTTTATATTTTATGGCAAACACGATGACGACTCTACTGGAGACAAACTTCTCCACGGCTGAGGAGCTGGTGACGTAATCAGATGCAGCCAAACTTGGCTCCACTCAATAGATGCTGGTCGCCCGGTTCGACCAACTGGCGTTTGAAGAAATACTCTCCGACAAGAGCACTGGCCCGGTCCAGAAGCGAGCCCGCACAAAGAAGGCCCGCAAGGAGTGGAGACCCAGATCATTCGCTCCTACTGAAGCTCTTGCAGAGATACCCTCTGTTGCTCAAGACGGCGAGGAAGACTCTCCTACGGCCCCACTTCAGACCGTAGACGACTCTGCTATCCCCAAGTCCGGCAGAAGAAAACACTATGATGCTGGACTTGCAGGGGCAAAGAGGAACTCTATGCGATCTGAGCCGCATAAGGGTGCTAGCCGCATGGAGAAAGCTCGTACGGCCACATCCGCCAGCCGCATGAAGCATAAGGGTGCTAGCCGCATGGAGAAAGCTCCTGCGGCTATATCCGCCAGCCGTATGAAGAAAATCCACATGGCTACATCTGTCAGCCGCATAGCTTATGCGGCTACAGCTGCCAACCACATGGATGAAACTTATGTGATCACTGAAGTCAATCGCTTGCAGAAAATCCATGCGGCCACAATTGCCAACCACATGCGGCCAGCCTGTACGGTCGTGACTCCTAGTCGCACAAGAACAACTCATCCAGCAGCTAAAGACAGCCGCATGCAGACAGCCTGCACGGTTTCCAATCATAGCCGCATAGCGTCTGTTCCACGCTTCTCTCGATCGGTCTTCGACCGTCTCTTATGCGGTCCTGACCCTGATAATTCTCTGGATGATAAGCCAGACTCCGAGGAATTCAACTTGGACTCTTCCTATTACGCACCCGCAAGTGCTAAAAGGAAGAAGTCTAGGGCAGCGCGGGCTCACCAAGCCCAGTCAGCTGCCCCAACCTCTGACCATCGGAGCGTCCTACTAATTATCATGCGGGCCTCTGATGGGAAGTTGTACAGAACTACTCGAATCCAGTCCCCGGCGGCGAAAGGACAAAGTGGTTCCTCTGACCTGCGTGAGACTATCCTCCATAAACGCAAGGTAAGAGAAGGGGTCTCGATGTGCAAAGAGTCCTCACACGGACGTCACTGTACCCAGATCATCGTCAACTGTTGTTGCAACAATGCAGCAGTAAAAGAAGGCCGGTCGTCCGTCTTCTAAAGGCTACAGCATCCGAGCTCAGAGGACGAGGCGCCTCCAGTTTTCTTTTGCAACTCTACTCATAAAAACCCCGCAGAGGGGAGAGGGAAAAAGACAAGTATCCCCAGTCCAAAAATATCAACTGCTACAGCCAAAAGGCTTTCTTCTAAACAGTTGGCCGCCACCGGAGTTTTCCAAAACACCCGTTCAAAAACAAAATCTGCTACAATGGGAGATTCATCATCCGCATCGCTGGGGGTCATGGGAACTGGGGGTAGCACTCCTCCGAACATCCACGACAATCCGGTGTTCCAAGGAGACGAGCCCGGGGAAACAACTCTCCCATCAGGTACAACAGATGTTGATGTCCCCGAGGACATCCATGAATCTCAAGATGAAGCAAGCTCTGAAGCTGGGGGTACTATTCCCTCCGAGTCCGAACCCGAAGAGAATATTCCCACATACCCCGATGACTTCTCGGTACATGGGTATGACTCGGAGGGCACATCCTCCATCGTTCCTTCCATCACTCCTCATGTAAGGACGGTGTTCATGACGGACAGCAATCAAGGAGGTTCCAGCGATCGCCAACACATCGACACTTTGGAGGCCATACTGCAGGCCTTGGTCAAGTCTGTAGATGAAATCAAAGCGGCTCTTCCGACTCTATAAGGAAGGACGTCTGGCCAAACAAGCACGGGTCCTACGGTCAATGCGGACTCAAACTCAGCGACACCAAACCCGGGCAATAATCCTCCCGAAATAACGGCCCCTACCACGACAGATGAGGCCCAAGAAGTAAGAAGAGAGGTTCAAGAGCTCAGAGCCATGTTCCATGCCCACGAAAATGCTCAAGACCTCAGAATGCGGCAACCATACCCTGCTGAATGGAGGGATATTCCATTCCTACCAAGATATAAGCCGTTCAATATCAACCCGTATGATGGCAAGACCTCAGCAAGTCGGTACATCACTTACTTTGAGGTCACCACCGACCATCTGCCCTATGATGATGCTATCCTCATGCGATTATTCATTGGGGCATTGGAAGGAGTCACCTTCGACTGGTAACGCAACCTGCCAGACAACTGCATCCACTCCTTCGCTGGCTTCAAGCGCTTGTTCTTGGAGAGATTCTACGAGGTAGGGCAGGACGTCACAATGTCTACCCTCATGGACGTCGTCCAAGGAGAGAAAGAGCTGACGAGGAATTATATTGAGCGGTTTCGTCAAACCGCAATGAAGTTACTGTCTGGTAATCCGGATTCCTCCTTGATTGAAATTTGCCAAAAGAGATTGCTCCCAACAATCAGTCTCTGGATGGGCGAAAGTCAATTCAAGGACTGGAAGGCATTTATCATCAGTGCCACAAGTGACCGATACGGCACAGAAACCTGAGCCAAAGTCGGCAGACAAACAATGGCCGCAAATCACTTACTCCTTCGAAGACGGTCACGTCAAGCCCATCTTGGACATGCTCATACAAGGGGACAGAATTCAGCTTCCTCCACCAATACGGGAACCGCGGCCGGCAGAGATGGAAAACCCAAAGTACTGCCATTATCATTGCTACGTCCATCATGCTACACACGACTGCTACCAGCTGAAACGGTATATCCAAAACCTCATCGATTCGAACGCTTTGGCCATCGATTTCGAAGAGGTAACGGTGGTAGCCAATATGGTGTCGATACAATTCGGCAGCTTCCCTCCGACGGAAACTCAAGACGGGGTGGTCCCTATCCCTCTGGCGACAATAGAGATTACCAATCTTCCACCTCCCCGAGATCGGGCTGCTGGTCTAGTACCCCTCACCACATCACGAGGGGAGGTCATGTGGATCCATCCAGACTTGGTATCGGAAGTGACTCGGCCCACATCGTCTTCTATCTGCAAGAAAAAGAATGGAAAAGTCAGGACCTGTCACACAATCTCGGCAGACATCGAGGAATCTACAGCCGTCGTCACGCGGTCTGGGGCGCAATCCCAACCTGTGGTTGATAATCCAGCTGAAAATCATCAACCCACTACAACTGATGCTCCGGGACCGGCTCAGCCTTCGACGACCGACAAGCCTAGGTCGAGGGAGACTCGCTTCGACAAATCCCTCCGAAAAGAGGCAGCCCAAGGGCTAGAGAGGCCCTACAACTTTGACATCTTAGCGCAATTGGCTAACACACCGGCCAAGTTGTCACTGTACGAACTCCTAAGGCTCTCCAAGGACGTTCGTATTGCATTGAGCGAAGCACTCCAAAATGCCGATGCCTATCTGGCTCAATCCAACCTCACCGGGGAGGACTCACCTGTGGATCTCCAGGATAGTGCCTGCACTGGCGCAATGCCAAACATCGTCTTCACTCCGCAAGATATGATCATCAAAACTAATCTGCACGATCGCCTACTATACTGTACTGGATACATCGGCGACGTAAAGGTGGATCGGATTCACATTGATCCTGGCTCTTCCATAAGCGTCATCCTGAAGGGTCTGCTACATCATCTTCGCATCCCAATGCATCGCCTGACGCCTACAAACACCGCCATCAGTGGTTTCAATTCGGGCAGGAGCTACCCTATTGGGAAGATTCGTCTGAAGTGTCAAATTGGCGACCTCCAATCTGAAGTCACCTGCTACGTCATAGATGCAGACACTTCTTACAACATCCTCTTGGGGCGCCCGTGGATACACGATTATATGATCGTGCGTTCCACGCTGCACCAGTGCTTCAAATATGTTGACAAACACGGCTTCGTGAGGACGGAATTTGCTGATATCGATCCCTTCAAAGGGGTCGAATCTTACTACTCAGACTCCTGTCTGTACGAAAAATCGAAGAAGCATCTTGGTGAAGGAGATGTACAAGCTAGTACCGAGACAGCCACAGGATCAGAAGAGCCTCTGACGATCCACCTCCAAGCTCGCAAACCGGGCAGGTCTGCACCCCTTACCGCCACTCTGCGTAAGGATGCAATCAGCCTCTCGACACAAGAAGAGCAGATGATAATCCGGCTGCCAAGGTTGGGCCAAGTGCCAAGACCCACAACGGGGCCACTGACAATCAGACTGCCAAGAGTCGGTCAGTCCCAAACGGAGAAGCTCAATCCCTCCGACAAGCTACTGACGATACGCCTTCCTAAGAAGGGTCGTCACCCCGATGCAAGGTCTGACACTTCCAGAGAACCAGCCACTCCCCGCCCCACAACAAGTACCAAACTGGGGGTCGCTAGTCTGCCAACAACTCCATGCTCGGCACCATCAGCTGAACCGCTGACGATCAAGCTCCCCAGGTTGTCCTCTCAGTCTTCATTCACACAGGGGGTAGTCGAAGAGGAACCGGAGCTGGCCAAGTATGTGGCTGCCCACACTGATGTTCCCTCCTCAGATGATGTAATCCCTCTAGAAAAGATACCTTACTTCATTAATAAAGGGTTATCTTTGAACTACCTCGAGCTTAATAAGCTTTGTACAATATACGCCATGGAACACGCTATAGGCACTCACCTACATACATAAGTGACAAATGTCTACACCACAATCCAGCTTACTCCAGCAGAAGACGCTTACCGAATAGTCGAGGGAGGGGACCATCAAATCATCTTCGGCCAGAAGAACGATCCGTATCTGTCACGACCCGCACCCTGTATAGGGGCACGAGAAGTGGTTACGTCCAGCCTACGCCGCAGTGTCGGCGGTAGTAAGCTGTTCTAGGTTGCTAACTAATCTCATGCAGTGAATATAAAAAGTACTTGTCCAGATATCAGCTCCGAATGGAGGGCAAGTAAAGGGTATGATCTACTCAAACACAGTCTAAGCACGAAAAGATAACACAGAAGTTATACCTAAGGAATTAAAGACAACAACAACTAACTACTAAAATAATATACCAATATCTCAAACCAACTTAATACAGACTCAATATCTTAACTTTAATACAACAAGTCAAAACATGAAAGCTAAAATAGTCTACTAGCTAAACTCCTGAATCACTCCTGAGAGTCGGAACCAAAGGTAGCTAATCCCTCGCCAGGTCCATGGTAAGCAGGGCATGTGTCCTCAGGATTATCATCTGTAATATTTTCAACAGGTCCAATCAGGACGGGAACGAGCACAACTCATCAAGAAAAACCCAAGTAAATGACAAAGAACTATAAAGCAGTTATAGACAGTTTTATTGATGAGCATGGCAGTTCTATGCAGGTAATGATGGCACAGAGACACAATAAGATACAAGAAAAGAAAGGTAACTAAAACAAGAGAAGAATCAAGGCAATGAAGACTGTAATAAAAGCTAACTGAACTAGAATATCATGTGTGAGTCCAGACAGTACGATATAAGTCTAATATAATCCCAGTGTGAGTCCAGTCCATATAATCTGATACCAGATAATTTCCAGTACAAGATGAGTCCAACAGTGATCAATGAAACCAGGGTGAGTCCAACTATGATCTAACAGTGTGTTTTAAAATACCGAGGTCGACATGTAAACGGCTGTAGGTATCAGGCACATCTCTCACTGATCGGACAAGAGATGGCTATGCTTCCGGTAGATTCCAGTAGGAGATTCCGGATTTGGGGTATGTCTACATGTCTTACTCAATATTTCCCCGCCCAGCAAGTGAATCCAGTACAAGACACAAAAATCGAGATGAGTCCGGCCAAATGATGATTCCAGAAATAATTCCGGAATGATTCCAGTGATTCCAGTAATAGAGATCAGTAAGTAAGGTATGTGTCGCATACATGAATCCAGAAATATCCATACGTGTTGATACAGAGAATCACATAGAACTAACTAGAACTAAAATACAGTAATCGACAAATAAATGAGAGAATTATCAGAGAATGTACTCGTCTGTTACTCTGGAAAGAGTAGTGTAATATCAGATGTCTGTACCAAGGTCACAATGTCCTAAAATAGAGCAATACAGTTATGACATGTCCAAAATGAAGGTAAATAAAATCTACGATGCAATCTATATGAATTCTAAGCCAATCTAGGTCAACACTACAGTCAAACTAAGTCAAATTAAGTCATATTAGGTCACAAGAAGTTAAACTAAGTCATACAAGGTCAAACAAGGTTAAACAAATCTAATCTAGGTTAAAGTCAACCCTTGGTCAAATATTCTAGCCAAACTAGTCAAGTACTAGTCAACATGATCAATCTAGGTTAAGTCTAAGTCAAACTTAGACCAACTAAGGTATTGGTCAAACAAAGACTAGTCAGTCAGGTAATTAGGTTAATCTTGACTAATGGTCAACATCCAGTCAAACCCTATAAGGCTAATTCAAAACCAAACATAGGCTAACCTGTCTTAGAATACCTAAGATACTATAATACTAGGCTAAGGTATAACCAACTTCCTATACAAGGTATATCACTCACAAATACATATAGTACAAACCAAACTTAACCCTATAATCAAGCAAATCCATACTCTAACTCAAATCAAGACTCAACTCCTATTATCTCACTTAACCCCATACATATCTTCATCTACATGGGACTACCCATATAACTCAAGTTACAATAATACCCTTATATAGGTCAAAACCCTAACCAACTAGTTTACAGTCTAGGGTTTAGTCAAACCTTAGTCACCAAGTCATTTAGAGTCCATCTAAGTCCATTCTAGGTCAATTAGGTCAAGGTTTGACCTATAGTTGACTTTGGTCAACCTTGGTCAACACTAAAGTCAAACTGGTCAAACTAGTCCAAGTTAGGTCAAACAATGTTAAACTAGTTAGGGTTAGTCAAGCTAGTCATTCTTGGTTAGTTTAAGTCAAAACTAGGTTAATTAGGTCAAGTTTGACCTAAGGTTGACTTTGGTCAACCCTTAGTCAACAAGGGTCATTAAGTTGGGTTTTGGGCCATTAGGGTTAGCCCCAAGCCATAGGCTAATAATCTAGGCCATAGGATAGTCTTACAGGTTTCTATAGGCTAGTGACTTACAGGTTTCTATATAAACCTATACTAGAAGGTCATTTATATATATACATAACTATATAGGCCCATAGACTATGTCATAGGGTTCTATATAACCTATACTTATCAAGTTATCTATATATACATATATCTATATATATATATATATATATATATATATATATATATATATATATATATATATATATATATATATATATACACTATCTATCTACTACCCAAATACCAATATGTAAATACTCTATATATACAAAACCCACATTCACATATATATATATAATGGGATCTAATACATTGTATATATATATCATTTATATATATACATATATATATATATATATATATATGTATATATATATATATATATATATATATATATATATATATATATATATATATAGATATATCAACTTATATGTATACACATATATATAGAGAGAAAGTGAGAGAGGGACATTGAGTGAGAGAGAGAGAGAATGAGAGAGAGAGAGGACAGTGAGAGAGGTGGACACTAAGAGAGAGGGGAAGAGTGTACACAGGAAGGGGAGGGGAGTGGTTCCTGGAACCAAATCCAGCCCTCAACACACACACACACAGTCCATATAATCATATATATGTATATACATACAAAACTACCTATTCACTCACCCAAATACCCTCAAAATTCATCCACACACACACATACATATATACTACATATATATACACTAAAATACACATATACATGTATAAATCATATCAAATTAAGGTTTGAAATTCGTTTTTGCCAAAAACTGGAAAATCCTAAAATCAGGAAATAGGGACTGTGCATTGGAAAAATAGGTAACTCGATTTACACTCACCAAACCGAGCTAAGGCTCGATCCTATTGGTTGGTAACACTAGCCCCACATATACACTAGTGTCCTAGGTGACTGACACGACAACACGACACAGTTTCACGTGTCCAAACACTCACAAAACCCAATCGGGTAAACTCCTGACACGTGCACGAACCACAGTGTCGTGCACGCGTTCCACGAGTTCGTGCACACGACACGACACAGACCACGTGGTCGTGTCCAAGTGTCAACCTAGACTAGGGCTAGGGTTAGGACACCCTGCCACGTGTCCACGACTCGTGTGCAAGACACGGGACACGCGTGTCAGTGCTCAAAGTGACAGCCGACTGTGCAGTGCACAGATCAGTGCACGCGCTCGTGCGTGTCCGACACGACACGTGGGGCTCTGAAATTTAGGGAGCCCCGTGTCAGTGTCGGCCCCTTGCTACACGTCAAATTTGGCGTGTCGAAGAGCCGTGTCCGTGTCGCAATCGAGCCCGAGCAGCAGGGGAGAACACGGGCACGATGCAGTGTCTCGTGCAGGCGTGTCACAGTCTCGTGTGCATGACACACGACACGTGACACGTCGTGATCGTGTCTATGGGTATAGGGGGACTAGGTCTAGGTGTCTAGGTTCCTGTATCGTGTCCACGACACGTGTGGACACGACACGAAGTGTCAAACAGTGGGTTTAACACAGTGCACAGTGTGGTGTTTAGCAGTGTGTTCGTGTCCAATTTAGACACGGACACGATACGATTTTGTGCTCAGTCAAGTTGGTATGTGTCCTACATGTCTAGGGCTACCAGAAAATATATTTTGTTTTACATAATAACAAAGTTTAATCCTAAGTGGCATTTCACCAAACACTGAATTTAGAACACAGATACGTGTCCGATACGGACACCAAACCAATCCTATTTCCTACCAACTTAGCCTACAGTTCCCTAGTATCTATATGCATGCAAATATGAAGAGAAATCACTATATTAACTAGGTTTGATAGTATTTACCTATTAGTGCAAAACTAATGGAAAAACCCAATGTAGGGGGGGTGTGTCCACTAGCCTTGATGATGCCCCAAAGCTAGTGACCTTGTTGGCTAGCCTTCCACAGTCTCTTCTGGGTACTAGGATTCCAATGCAAAAGATTTGAGTGGATTTGGAGTTAAAATGAACAAGTTATGGGTGTTTGAAGTGGAGGGGTTCTCAAGGTTTCATGAAGTTGTAAAAATGGCTTGAATGAATGATGGGGTGTGCATATAGGATGGGGTGTTGTTGGCTGCCATGGGGGGGTAGGGGTAGGCTATAGGGCCCCTTTCCACCTTGCAAAGCTTAGCCCCTAAGGCTTTGACTAGGTAGATAGATATTTAGGTTTTTCTAAAATATCTAAAAAGTAATATCTAGATATTTATCAACTAGATATTTACACATAAAGCTAACATCCTCTACTTAGTCTTCTAGGTTAGTGGCTAACCTCTAGATTAGTGCTAAACTAGGTTAGGGACTAACATGACACTAATCAATAATTAAAATAATAATAAAAACACATAAATCCAAATAATTCTAAATAATTCCTAGAAAATTACCAAAATACCCTTTAGGCCAAAAAGCCTTAATTTGATGTTCTAAACCTATGGCTAGGCTCACATGATCATGGTTAGTCTTTAGGTTATGAAATCTCTAGGGTTTACACTAGGGTTATACTAGTAAAGTCACAAAGTCATAAGCCATGACTTAGAAAATAGTTTTAAATTAACTAAAATCATCAAAAATCATATCATGACTAAAACACCATTAATAATTAATAAAAATAATAAATTTTCAAAAATACCCCAATTTCAGAAAACTGGGTCTTACAAGTCTACCCTCCTTAGAGAAATTTCGTCCTCGAAATTAAGATAGTCGTACTCCTTCTAGGTCAAACCCCTAGTCAATCAGAGTCAAAAGATAACATGCAATCATAGTCCTACTGGTCGTGATTCCACAGTCTCGAACAGGGTAACTACACTATCTAGCACATCACAAGCATATCCTGACAGGTACTAATGGAATCATACAACAAGATGGGAAAGGAAGGACAGAAAAGACAAACCTGCTAACCCGTCACCTGCAGCGTTGGTCTCCTCGACCGTCATCGCAAAAGCTCCACCCCTCTGGTGCTGAGCTACAGGTGGCCTAGTACCCTCAAGTACAAAGGGACAGTCTACCATCCTATATGAAACTGGTAAAGACAACTAGGAATTAATTATGAAGGATTACCATTCCAAAGATGATCAAATCGAAGGTTTAAGGTACGAGTGTCAATTGTATTGAAATCCAATAACACAGTATATAAAAGAAGATTTAGTCCTGGCACGATCTAAGTTGATCAATTTCAAGATATATCGAAGTTTGGATAAGATGGAGAACGATGCCATTGAAGTCTGAGCACGAGTATCCAGGATTTGATATCCATATCATAATTGAATTAATTCAATTGAATAAGACCCCAAACACTGGATGATAAGGAGGATGACCCGGTCAACTGGTCACGATCAAAGAATTAGAATTTAAAGGATGATGCAAGGGTATAGAAATAAGGCAATTTCTTCTTTTGGATAGGGAAACTAAACATGATACCTTGGGTTAATCTATCAAGTACAGTGCCTTTTCCATCTGAAATATGTGAAAGGCAAAACAATAATGAGTTCAAAGGCGATGTTATTAAGCACAATACGTGGTTCATAGGCGATGGAAATAATTCAGAAGAGAATTGCCAAAGCTGTCGTGGATGAGACTCTAGGGCAAATTTAACTATGTCTCCCTCCATGTCGAATAATATATGAGAAGCGAACCAAAATACAATAGGTTGATCAGACCATCATACACCTGTTCTGATTAGACAATATATTAGTGGGTACCGGCCCCCAATAAAATATGTCGTGATCAAGCTCGATAAAATATAAGCTTGCAAAACTAAGGCTAAATTAGCAGTAAAGAAGGTCAAAATATAAGGGAGGTAATGATGAATAAGGTTAAATAGTCCAAGATCCCTTAGACATCAAGGAGTGAGGGTGAATTAAAACAAGAGGAAAAGGGTTTTCAATATCGAAGTTCAAAATAAGATTCTCAAGGGTCGTCCCGGAATCTCTCATGAAATCCTAACAGTGATTGGGTATACTCTCATCCTAATACCTTAATTCCTATATTCTATCGCAGGCTCGTAGCAGTACAACTAAGTCGTCGTGCTACTACAAAATCGCACAAATGCGACTCTCGACCTGCGTGGGCCACCACTAAAAACGTGTCACGACCCGCACCCTGTATAGGGGCACGAGAAGTGGTTACGTCCAGCCTACGCCGCAGTGTCGGCGGTAGTAAGCTGTTCTAGGTTGCTAACTAATCTCATGCAGTGAATATAAAAAGTACTTGTCCAGATATCAGCTCCGAATGGAGGGCAAGTAAAGGGTATGATCTACTCAAACACAGTCTAAGCACGAAAAGATAACACAGAAGTTATACCTAAGGAATTAAAGACAACAACAACTAACTACTAAAATAATATACCAATATCTCAAACCAACTTAATACAGACTCAATATCTTAACTTTAATACAACAAGTCAAAACATGAAAGCTAAAATAGTCTACTAGCTAAACTCCTGAATCACTCCTGAGAGTCGGAACCAAAGGTAGCTAATCCCTCGCCAGGTCCATGGTAAGCAGGGCATGTGTCCTCAGGATTATCATCTGTAATATTTTCAACAGGTCCAATCAGGACGGGAACGAGCACAACTCATCAAGAAAAACCCAAGTAAATGACAAAGAACTATAAAGCAGTTATAGACAGTTTTATTGATGAGCATGGCAGTTCTATGCAGGTAATGATGGCACAGAGACACAGTAAGATACAAGAAAAGAAAGATAACTAAAACAAGAGAAAAATCATGACAATGAAGACTGTAATAAAAGCTAACTGAACTAGAATATCATGTGTGAGTCCAGACAGTACGATATAAGTCTAATATAATCCCAGTGTGAGTCCAGTCCATATAATCTGATACCAGATAATTTCCAGTACAAGATGAGTCCAACAGTGATCAATAAAACCAGGGTGAGTCCAACTATGATCTAACAGTGTGTTTTAAAATACCGAGGTCGACATGTAAACGGCTGTAGGTATCAGGCACATCTCTCACTGATCGGGCAAGAGATGGCTATGCTTCCGGTAGATTCCAGTACGAGATTCCGAATTTGGGGTATGTCTACATGTCTTACTCAATATTTCCCCGTCCAGCAAGTGAATCCAGTACAAGACACAAAAATCGAGATGAGTCCGGCCAAATGATGATTCCAGAAATGATTCCGGAATGATTCCAGTGATTCCAGTAATAAAGATCAGTAAGTAAGGTATGTGTCGCATACATGATTCCAGAAATATCCATACGTGTTGATACAGAGAATCACATAGAACTAACTAGAACTGAAATACAGTAATCGACAAATAAATGAGAGAATTATCAAAGAATGTACTCGCCTGTTACTCTGGAAAGAGTAGTATAATATCAGATGTCTGTACCAAGGTCATAATGTCCTAAAATAGAGCAATACAGTTATGACATGTCCAAAATGAAGGTAAATAAAATCTACGATGCAATCTATATGAATTCTAAGCCAATCTAGGTCAACACTACAGTCAAACTAAGTCAAATTAAGTCATATTAGGTCACAAGAAGTTAAACTAAGTCATACAAGGTCAAACAAGGTTAAACAAATCTAATCTAGGTTAAAGTCAACCCTTGGTCAAATATTCTAGCCAAACTAGTCAAGTACTAGTCAACATGATCAATCTGGGTTAAGTCTAAGTCAAACTTAGACCAACTAAGGTATTGGTCAAACAAAGACTAGTCAGTCAGGTAATTAGGTTAATCTTGACTAATGGTCAACATCCAGTCAAACCCTATAAGGCTAATTCAAAACCAAACATAGGCTAACCTGTCTTAGAATACCTAAGATACTATAATACTAGGCTAAGGTATAACCAACTTCCTATACAAGGTATATCACTCACAAATACATATAGTACAAACCAAACTTAACCCTATAATCAAGCAAATCCATACTCTAACTCAAATCAAGACTCAACTCCTATTATCTCACTTAACCCCATACATATCTTCATCTACATAGGACTACCCATATAACTCAAGTTACAATAATACCCTTATATAGGTCAAAACCCTAACCAACTAGTTTACAGTCTAGGGTTTAGTCAAACCTTAGTCACCAAGTCATTTAGAGTCCATCTAAGTCCATTCTAGGTCAATTAGGTCAAGGTTTGACCTATAGTTGACTTTGGTCAACCTTGGTCAACACTAAAAGTCAAACTGGTCAAACTAGTCCAAGTTATGTCAAACAATGTTAAACTAGTTAGGGTTAGTCAAACTAGTCATTCAAGGTTAGTTTAAGTCAAAACTAGGTTAATTAGGTCAAGTTTGACCTAAGGTTGACTTTGGTCAACCCTTAGTCAACAAGGGTCATTAAGTTGGGTTTTGGGCCATTAGGGTTAGCCCCAAGCCATAGGCTAATAATCTAGGCCATAGGATAGTCTTACAGGTTTCTATAGGCTAGTGACTTACAGGTTTCTATATAAACCTATACTAGAAGGTCATTTATATATATACATAACTATATAGGCCCATAGACTATGTCATAGGGTTCTATATAACCTATACTTATCAAGTTATCTATATATACATATAACTATATATATATATATATATATATATATATATATATATATATATATATATATATATATATATATTTTTATTTTTTATTTATATATATATATATATATATATATATATATATATATATATATATATATATATATATATATATATATATATATATATATACACTATCTATCTACTACCCAAATACCAATATGTAAATACTCTATATATACAAAACCCACATTCACATATATATATATATATAATGGGATCTAATACAATGTATATATATATCATTTATATATATACATATATATATATATATATATATATATATATATATATATATATATATATATAGATATATCAACTTATATATATACACATATATATAGAGAGAAAGTGAGAGAGGGACATAGAGTGAGAGAGAGAGAGAATGAGAGAGAAAGGACAGTGAGAGAGAGGTGGACACTAAGAGAGAGGGGAAGAGTATACACAGGAAGGGGAGGGGAGTGGTTCCTGGAACCAAATCCAGCCCTCAACACACACACACACAGTCCATATAATCATATATATGTATATACATACAAAACTACCTATTCACTCACCCAAATACCCTCAAAATTCACCCACACACACACATACATATATACTACATATATATACACTAAAATACACATATACATGTATAAATCATATCAAATTAAGGTTTGAAATTCATTTTTGCCAAAAACTGGAAAATCCTAAAATCAGGAAATAGGGACTGTGCATTGGAAAAATAGGTAACTCGATTTACACTCACCAAACCGAGCTAAGGCTCGACCCTATTGGTTGGTAACACTAGCCCCACACATACACTAGTGTCCTAGGTGCCTGACACGACACCACGACACAGTTTCACGTGTCCAAACACTCACAAAACCCAATCGGGTAAACTCCTGACACGCACACGAACCACAGTGTCGTGTACGCGTTCCACGAGTTCGTGCACACGACACGACACGACACAGACCACGTAGTCGTGTCCAAGTGTCAACCTAGACTAGGGCTAGGGTTAGGACACCCTGCCACGTGTCCACGACTCGTGTGCAAGACACGGGACACGCGTGTCAGTGCTCAAAGTGACATCCGACTGTGCAGTGCACAGATCAGTGCACGCGCTCGTGCGTGTCCGACACGACACGTGGGGCTCTAAAATTTGGGGAGCCCCATGTCAGTGTCGGCCCCTTACTACACGTCAAATTTGGCATGTCGAGGAGCCGTGTCCGTGTCGCAATCGAGCCCGAGCAGCAGGAGAGAACACGGGCACGATGCAGTGTCTCGTGCAGGCGTGTCACAGTCTCGTGTGCATGACACACGACACGTGACACGTCGTGATCGTGTCTATGGGTAGAGGGGTACTAGGGCTAGGTGTCTAGGTTCCTGTATCGTGTCCACGACACATGTGGACACGACACGAAGTGCCAAACAGTGGGTTTAACACAGTGCACAGTGTGGTGTTTAGCAGTGTGTTCGTGTCCAATTTGGACACGGACACGATACGATTTTGTGCTCAGTCAAGTTGGTATGTGTCCTACATGTCTAGGGCTACCAGAAAATATATTTTGTTTTACATAATAACAAAGTTTAATCCTAAGTGGCATTTCACCAAACACTGAATTTAGAACACAGATACGTGTCCGATACGGACACCAAACCAATCCTATTTCCTACCAACTTAGCCTACAGTTCCCTAGTATCTATATGCATGCAAATATGAAGAGAAATCACTATATTAACTAGGTTTGATAGTATTTACCTATTAGTGCAAAACCAATGGAAAAACCCAATGTAGGGGGGGTGTGTCCACTAGCCTTGATGATGCCCCAAAGCTAGTGACCTTGTTGGCTAGCCTTCCACAGTCTCTTCTAGGTACTAGGATTCCAATGCAAAAGATTTGAGTGGATTTGGAGTTAAAATGAACAAGTTATGGGTGTTTGAAGTGGAGGGGTTCTCAAGGTTTCATGAAGTTGTAAAAATGGCTTGAATGAATGATGGGGTGTGCATATGGGATGGGGGTGTTGTTGGCTGCCATGGGGGGGTAGGGGTAGGCTATAGGGCCCCTTTCCACCTTATAAAGCTTAGCCCCTAAGGCTTTGACTAGGTAGATAGATATTTAGGTTTTTCTAAAATATCTAAAAAGTAATATCTAGATATTTATCAACTAGATATTTACACATAAAGCTAACATCCTCTACTTAGTCTTCTAGGTTAGTGGCTAACCTCTAGATTAGTGCTAAACTAGGTTAGGGACTAACATGACACTAATCAATAATTAAAATAATAATAAAAACACATAAATCCAAATAATTCTAAATAATTCCTAAAAAATTACCAAAATACCCTTTAGGCCAAAAAGCCCTAATTTGATGTTCTAAACCTATGGCTAGGCTCACATGATCATGGTTAGTCTTTAGGTTATGAAATCTCTAGGGTTTACACTAGGGTTATACTAGTAAAGTCACAAAGTCATAAGCCATGACTTAGAAAATAGTTTTAAATTAACTAAAATCATCAAAAATCATATCATGACTAAAACACCATTAATAAGTAATAAAAATAATAAATTTTCAAAAATACCCCAATTTCAGAAAACTGGGTCTTACAGTATCCCTTTGCCATAGAAGAAGTTGACCTTGGATCGGATGCCGGGAGACTACCTCTATATCTTTATAGCCCCCAATCTAAATATCTCATGCAGAAATAGGGGTATGATCTGGAAACGACGCCGGGCTTGAATTACGGTACTGGACGACGATTACCTTTGAAGCCACCGGTCCCGACTGGCAAACCACGGGACTACTAAAGCAAGACTCGATGTGGATTAGGATATGTGACACCCACGACGACCCCTGACAGTTCAGATGAAGAATACGACTGGCATTCACATTCGACCGGGTTACCAACTTCCGACTCAGATACCAGCATCGAAGACGTATCCAGACAAGTCCTGTCAGTCAACATGGCATTCGCCGACGCTTATGAAGAAGATGAAGACATTCTGGAAATTCTTGAGCTAGAGCCGTGGGCCCAACAGCTAGATGAACAATGGAAAAAATGTTTCGAGCAAAGAGAACCTCCCACTGAGGATAAGGTCATACAAGTTAATCTTGGTAATGAAGCCTCCCCGAAACCAATCTTCATCAGCCAGAGTCTGACAGATGAAGAGCGAGAGTCGCTGCTCCAACTCGTCAAAGAGTATATCGATGTGTTCGCCTGGAGCTATGAAGATATGCCAGGATTGGACCCCGAGATCGTACTTCACAAACTCAATATTCGTCCGGATGCAAAACCTGTCA
This sequence comes from Iris pallida, assembly GCA_029216955.1. Classification (NCBI taxonomy): domain Eukaryota; kingdom Viridiplantae; phylum Streptophyta; class Magnoliopsida; order Asparagales; family Iridaceae; genus Iris; species Iris pallida. Next base: position 97,850 of record JANAVB010042654.1, on the reverse strand, counting down.
AGCAACAGCAACGACGGTTTCGCCTCGATGTCATGAATGCTATTAAAGCCGAGGTCAACAAACTGATAGCCAGCGGCTTCATTCGTGAAGAGCAGCATCCAGACTGGGTAGCCAATATCGTACCAGCTCTCAAGAAGAATGGAAAGATCCGAATATGCATTGACTTCCGAAATCTGAATGAGACATGCCCTAAAGATGAATTCCCTCTCCCTATCACGGATATCATGATCGACAACACCTGCGACTTCGAACGTATGTCCTTCATGGATGGCTTCTCAGGATACAACCAGATCAAGATGTTCCCCGACGACGAGAAACACACGTTATTCCGAACGCCAATTGGTACATATTGCTACACCGTTATGCCTTTCGGGTTAAGGAATGCTGGCGCCACTTACCAGAGAGCTATGAGCGTCATCTTTAGAGACCACTTACGTAAGACAGTGGAGTGCTACGTCGACGACATTGCCGTCAAAAGCCGTTTGAAGGAAGATCATCTGCAAGATCTCCGGACAGTGTTCGACCTAATGCGAGCACACAACATAAAGATGAACCCTACTAAATCATTCTTGGGTGTCTCCAGCAGAAAATTCCTGGGTTTCGTCATCACTTCTCAGGGCATTCACATCGACCCTGAGAAAACAAAGGCCATCATGGAGATGGGTCCCCCGAGAAATCTCTGCGAACTCCGAGGCCTTCAAGGCAGGCTAGCTTACATCAGGAGATTCATCTCTAATCTCTCCGGACGATGTCAACCATTCACCCATCTCATGAAGAAGGGAGTCCCTTTCGTATGGGATGAGGACTGCCAGCGCGCTTTCGACAGCATCAAAGAATATTTGTCGAACCCTCCAGTCCTGGTAGCTCCCGTTGCTGGAAAGCCATTCCTGCTCTATGTGCGAGCTATGGAACATTCTTTTGGTGCCCTATTGGCCCAGAACAATGATGCGGGCCACGAACAAGCTATATGCTACCTCAGTCGAAAGATGATCGGGCCTGAATACCGATACACAGCCGTAGAGAAGGAATGCCTTGCTCTCGTGTTCGCAATCCAGAAGACGCGACACTACGTCACGGGACAAACCATCCACGTGATATCTCGGATCAACCCCCTCAGGGTCCTCATGACCAAACCTGGGGCACTCAGCTCTCGCCTTGCTACCTGGGCGATATTACTATCACCATACCACATGATCTTCGTCCCGCAAAAGGCTGTTAAAGGCCAGGCTCTGGCAGACTTTCTAGCAGCCCATCCAGGTTCGGAGACGACTAGGGTATATAAAAAAATACCGGATGAGGTCACCAGTTCAAATATAGTCTCCCATGATGCCATCTGGCGAATGTTCTTCGACGACGCTTCAAGAACTGGACCCAAAGACAACATCGTCGCTGGAGTTGGAGTGGTGCTGATTTCTCCCTCCGGCTTGGTGATCAATCGGGCCTACTCACTCACAGAGCCCTGTTCAAATAATGTGGCCGAGTACAATGCCTTGGTCATTGGCCTCCGGCTTACAAAAGAGCTGGGGGTAGAGTATCTTGAAGCATACGGCGACTCGCAGTTAATCGCCAATCAGATTCGGAGGTCATACGAGGTCCGCCACGAAGACATGATCCCGTATCATCGAATAGCAATCGACATCATCTCGTCTCTGGGAGGATTCTGCATAGAACATGTTCCTAGACTCCAGAACATTGAGGCTGATACCCTAGCAGGTTCGGCCGCTTCCCTAGCTGTGCCAAATTACGCTCGATATCAGGTCGACATAATAGGCCGTGAACTGGTATGTCCAAAGGATAACGTTCAATGCATGGAAAGCTACTCCGCCCTTTCAGTCGACGAAGCACCAGACTGGAGACAGCCATTCATCGACTTCATAGCATACGACATCCTGCCAGAGAATCCGAAGGAAGCTACTTCTATCAGAAGACGTTCTCTCAGATTTTTCTACGATACGGAGACGAAAATGCTATATCGCCGATCCTATGATGGTTTACTGCTTCGGTGTCTATCAAATATAGAAGCCAAGGAAGCCGTGCGCGAGGCCCATAATGGTGTCTGCGGAGCCCATCAACCTGGCCTAAAACTGCAAGACCGCCTTCGCCGAATGGGCTATTACTGGCCCACGATGGTGGCAGACGCAATAGATTATACACGAAAGTGCAAAGCCTGCCAAATCCATGCCAAATTCATCCACCAGCCATCTGAATTCCTACATCCGACTGTGGCCTCCTGGCCATTTGAAGCATGGGGTATGGACATCGTCGGCCCAATTACCCCGCCTTCGTCCAGAGGACACCGATTCATACTCGCGATCACCGATTACTTCTCCAAATGGACGGAAGCCATCCCATTGGCTGAGGTGAAAACTTCAAATGTGATCAGCTTCCTTAAGCATCATGTCATCTACTACTTTGGACTACCCCGAAGGATCATTCACGACAATGGGCCACAGTTCGCAAGCCATGCATTTTATCGGTTCTGCGACAAGCACCGAATTCAGAACATTGCTTCGACATCCTACAACCCAGCAGCCAATGGGTTAGTAGAAGCATTCAACAAAACCATAATCAAGCTACTCAAGAAATTCGTGTCATCCAACAAGCGTGATTGGAACGAGAAGCTTGGCGAATGCTTATGGGCGTATCGTACCACAGTTCGAATAGCCATCGAGAATACACCATTCTCCCTGGTGTACGGGAGCGAGGCAGTTCTCCCATTAGAGACTCAGATCCCCTCACTCCGCGTCGCCCTCACACATCAGTTGACGACAGACAAAAACCACCATCGTCGACTACAGGAATTGGAGGCCCTAGACGAGAAACGTCTGTTAGCTCAACAGCGAATCGAACTATATCAGGCCAGAATCTCTGGAGCTTTCAACAAGAAGGTCAAGGTCAGAACATTCCAAGTAGGCGATCTCGTTCCAGCGGTTCGGAGGCCGATGGTTATGACGCATAAAATCGCCGGTAAATTCCAACCAAAATGGGAAGGCCCGTTCATCATCGAGGCCGTATTCTCCAACGGCGCCTGCCGCCCCGCAAAACAAAATGGAAACTTGCTCATGTTACCCATCAACAGCAAGTTTCTGAAGAAGTATTATGTCTGAAACAAAATCCTCAAGACATCTCAGAGTGTCGAGTAATGTACCTTCCTGTACCACTGAACTTACATTTTGGTTCCATGCATTCGAGTCACGTGCCTGCTGGTACCTCTGAACTCATTCCCCACATTTTATAAACATCTAAGTCACGTGCCTGCTGGTACCTCTGAACTCATTCCTCGTATTTTCCAGATCAACGAGTCACGTACCCGCTCGTACCGCTGAACTCACTCTCACTACTTTCTAGATTCTCGAGTTATGTCCCCTCTCGTGCCGCTGAACTCACATCCACAACATCCAAGAATATCGAGTCATGTACCCGCTGGTGCCCCTGAACTCACATCCCGGTCACTCTTTCAGGTAGTAAGTCATGTATGATCATACCTCTGAACTTTTTTCCTATAAGAGATCCTCCCTCGTGATCCACTACCCGCATTCTCGGTGCACAATAAAGGGTAACGGGTCCACAAACTCCCAAAACGACCATGTCGATGCTACCTCTGAGTCGTTCCACTTTTGTCAAAAACAAATCACCCCCTACATAAAACTTTCATGTCCTCATTACCTCTGAGTCGTTTTATGTACCCCCTCTTCATTGAGCCCACTCCTACCATGTCCTCATTACCTCTGAGTGGGAAGGCTCCGTAGAAGAAACCTTCATACTTGTCATGTCCTCATTACCTCTGAGTAAGTATGTCGGTTCCCTTTCAACCTATTATCTGTACCCACAACCGGAGTACGACAAGGATAATAGGTCCACAAATGTCCTCTGTTGACCACAAATGTCCTCTGTTGACCACAAATGTCCTCTGATGACCACAAATGTCCTCAGTCGACCACAGATGCTGTACTGGGTCTGCAGTACACGCCCATCCCTTTCTTATCATGCCTGGGAGCCCAGTTGCTCCCTGGCGTTCTCCCGAATACCAAAAACTTCTATAGCTGCCTTATCGCAAAGTTGTTCTAGGTATTCCTCTCCAAAACTTGTTACTCGTACCTAAAACCAAGGTACGCCCAGGGTAACGGGTCCACAAATAATCTCCCAGCAGGTCCAATTCCACAAACACCACAAGTACAAGAAAGAGAAGATGAGTTAAAACATGCTCATTTATTCAAAATTTAAAGTGCTACATCATTTGGGATCTCATCCCTTACAAAATAAAGACAAAAAGAAAAGAAAAAAAGACAGCAAAAGAAAAACAGAAAACTGATTACTGCTCCGGGGCACACAACGCCATAAGACGGTCCGTCAGTAAGGCAACCAATCGCTCAAGCCTCTGTTTAGCTCGATGCTCCGCTTCTTAGCTCAGCACCGCCGTATCCTCCAGATGAGTATGAGCTTGCCAGTTGTCCTCGAATTTCTTGAAAGCCCGCTCCAGATTAACAGAAGATCGGGAAACCCTCTCGACCTCCCGAGCGATTGATTCCTGTTCCGCATGAGCAGCCCCCAGCTCTGACTCTAAAAAGGCCAACTCCCTCTGAAGTGTAAGAATCCGCTCCTTCGTGTCAGCTATTCCACGAGAAGCAGACTCTTTCCGAGCCCTATAAGCTTGACTTCGATGACCCAGCCTGTCATACGAAGCAGAAAACTTGTCAAGGTCCCCCTTCACAACTGGCCCGACAGTATCTCGAGCAAGCTTGATCCTATTCCGAGTAGCAATAAGGAAGCCCCGCTCCCGTTCAATCGTGGCAGGCAAGCCAGCCTGCCGTATCGCCAGCAATTGGGTCATGAGCTGATCAGCCTCTGCCAACTTGGGCTCCAGGAGCGCAGCTAACCCCACCCCGTCAGGAAGACCCTTCAAAGTGTCAATCTGACCCCGAGCGCCCCGCAGAGACAGAGAAAAAGGGATCCCCCGTTCTACGGCAGCGTCTACGCCCCTCTTTCAGTGGCGATAGAAGCTGTCGACCACATCCTGCGTCACCTCATCCAGAGCCTCCGAAGAAGCCGGCGTCAACGGGAGTGTAGCTGGCAACACTGAAGAAGACGTAACAGAATCTGCCGCTCCTGCCACAAGAGAAACAAACTCCGTACAGAAGGACGCATGAACAGTGGCCAGCTCCTCTTCAGCAGCCCGCAGAACTTGAATGCTCGGCAGGGTCAAGAGGTCAATCTCCGAAGTCGTATAAGCAGCAGAGGAGGAGGCGGAGACCATAGCCAGCTACATTCCTATCTGTCCGGAGCTGGCGGGAGGCCCCTCGACATGAGACGGTGAAGGAGAGGAAATGCTCCTTTCTCCCAGATCGCGGCAGGCCAATCCTTCCCCAAGAACATCCGCTGTGGAAGGTAAAGGGTCAGGACCTGTAGGGCCAAGACAACCATGAATCGATTTGACCCGAAGGATATGTTGGTAGAGCAAATAAGCCCCCTCACTAGTCAATATTTGGCTTATCTTACCAGCGAAAGAGTGTGGAGGCTGAGGTTCGTCTACAGCCACCGCAGCCTCTTCACCAGCAACCTCCGAGTTGAATATGATAGGCTCCTCCGCCCCAGCACCCTCAGGAGGGGGTGTGACGAGATCGGTATCGCTTTGCAGAAATTCAGCAATCTCGGAGATAGGCCCGAGGAAACTTTCGTTACCCCGGACTGGGGCCTCAGCAACTTGGGAGTCCTCAGCCGCCGCTGAGAGAGCCCCCACAGAAAGGACCACCGCACACATGCCACTAATTAAAGCAGCAAGGGCCGGATCAACTCCAGGGGCAGCAGACGGTTCAGGAGAGCCTGGTTCGTCAGACGCCTACGAAGAAAAAATGATTAGCTCATATCTCCAAGAGAAAGAAAACCACAACAAGGAAATGGTGCCAACATAGTCGTACCTCCGGAGCGCCGTCAGCATTTTCACCCCTCTCCGTAATAAGTAGCCTATGAGGTCTGATCGCAGCTCTCTTTATGGAAAAGGCTACTACCCCGTCAGTAGACTCATGCCTGCCTCGCTTACGCGTGGGACCAGGCACGGCAGGCGGTGGTTCTACTCTCACCACCTCTGGTACAGGTGGCAACTGATCTACCACCTCATCCAATACGACCGACGGTTGATCCGTCATCATCTCATCCGCTATGATGGGCGGTTGATCCGCCGTCGCTCCGCTACCAGAAGAGAGAGGGTCCTCGTCGTCCCGCTCGTTGCTTCCCTCAGCTGTGTCAAAGGACTCGAAATCGGGCACGGGAACCCTATTCGCCCCTTTCTTCTTCGCCTTCGGCACCGCAGCCTTCTCCGCCAAACCCACGATGAAGCTAGTCCTCGGGTCAATATCAATAGGAGGCTGGTTTACCGTAACATGGTATAAGGCCTCCATATGCAAGATTTCCCCCAGCACGTTTGCTGTAGGAACGGAGAAACTAGTTCGAGTATGACAAGTGTTATAGTAACTCCATGCCCTAATCCCATCAAGGATGCTACCCTCAAATCCCAGGCTGGAACTGGGACGCCCGAGAAATAGTTGACTGTACCCAAATTGACGGGCAAACCTACTGGGCAAGTAGGGCTCCAGGTACATAGTGTTGCGGTTGCGATAAACTAAATACGCCGGACGAATGTTACGCAACCAGAAACGCATCTTCTCAGGTAAGAAATGAGGAGATCCAACGCCATCAACATGGACACTCCTCACTTTCTGGTCGATAAAACGGGGAACGGACACGAAGAAATCATATCCGTCCACCCTCGCCAGCATCCTCTGACACGCCGACATGGTACTATATTCCCAAGGCTGATGGCGGTGTCTGAAAAGAAAAACATCATCGTCCATAACGCCGTCTCCTGTCCTAGGCCTCATCAAAGACCGATAATGCAACAACAGCCACCCCAGCAGGTAATGATAGGGCAGCTCTATACGTTCAAAGTCCGTCACCACATCACGAGCAATGACCTTGGACGAGAAGGCGCGGAGACCGTGATAAATACTGCACACCATAGCGAGAAGAAGAGCCAGCCTGACCCCAAAGGCCAACTTCACGACGGAAAGAATAAAGTGACAGCCGATCCTCTCGATGGAACCTGCCCCTCCCGAAACCACATAATTACGCAGCCACACCATTAAAAAGCCTGCCAGGAGTGCCTTCTCTGACAGCCGCCGAGTGCCACAATAAAAAAAGGCTGAAGGAGTCAATCTGGCTCCCAAACTTGTCACCCTTAGACTTCGACCTCCTAGCAGTCGATACCAAGCTTTCTACTTTACTAGGAGTCTAACGACCTCGGGAAGTAACTCGGCCAGCAGCACTGAATTTAAAAAGATAGGAGACCCAGGAGTTAGTATGGGGAGTGTCCCCTTCCGAACTATTATTTTTCTTGATAGCCGTTTGGTGACAGGTACTATGGTGACATAACAGTTCTTGGTACACAGCGACGAAGCCTGGGAATCGCCGATCTAGATCCTAGAACTCCTCGTTCGTTGGAGTGTACGCTTCGAAGGGCTCGTCTCCCCAGGGAAGCTTGGAGACAGCATACATCTCATGAAGAGCGAGCCCCAACTCCCCTACAGGTGTGAAGAAAGTTCCTGTCCGATGATTATACATCTCCAGAAGGGCCATGAATAATAGCTTATTAATGGGCAATCCGTGGCTGGTACCCCGGATAGCATCATATAGAATGACTTCTCGCAAAAATGCCTCGTAGTTCTGCAGAATCCACGAGGTTAGGTTAGCCCACGGGGGAATGGGGTGTAACCAGCTCGGCAGTATCAATCTGCCAACAGGATAGGACCCTTTTCGAGCAAGGTAGCTCAGGAAGGTATCAGCCTGAGAAAATGAGAAGTTAGGACCGGGTGTGTTGATAAAGGTACCCGGAGCTAACCCCATCACAGATCGACTGGCCGGATCCTTGATCGCGCGCACTGACCCAGTAGTTTTGTTGTAACGGATGTTACCAACAAACATCCCCGGTCTGGTTGGAGTGAGGGAGTCTGTCATCTGCCTGTCCAATAAGATCATGTTGAACCACGCAAGAGGGAAATGACGCTTCATAATGGGGATATGAATCGGCATCCCGTCTAGATTAAAATCCCAACTCTCAGAGATATCCAGCACACGGGAGTTTTTTATGATCAATGCATCCCCAAAGAGAAAGATCGGCCTCAGATACTTCCCATTTGGCTCCCCGGAGCTCATCATGTCGCTAAGGAATTGGAAAGATTGAACCTTGATAACATTCAGTCGCTCCAAGGGTTCATTAACAAGGAGCTGCTCTGACACTTGACGAACTAAATCGTCCCGTCGCACATCCGAAGCAAGTTGATTCGAGCCAGCCAAAAGTTTCCCCGCAGGATTTACTGGCAGATTCACTGAAGAGAGACGAAAGAAATAAGATTAGAAGATAGTCAAAACCAAAAAGTATTTGAAAGATCATTTGAGTCTATGCGGCTCGGGTCGTCACAGCCTCATGCGGCTCAGAACCAGATGAGTCCATGCGGCTCGGGTCATCACAGCCTTATACGGCTCAGAACCATATGAGTCCATACGGTTCGGTTCATCATAGCCTTCTGCGGGTCCGAGTCAGGCGAGTCCATACAAATCAAGTTCAGATGAGCTTATGAAGCTTCTGCGGTTTAGGTTCGAAAGGGCCTATGCGGTTCAAGGTTCACATGTATTCAACAGACAAACCTAGGTGCTAATGCGGCTCAGATTCAGGTGAGACTATGCGGATCAAAGTCCACGCAGACTCATGCGGCCCTGAACAGACAGACTCATGCGGCTACAAGCAGATGAGCTTATGCGGTTCAAAAGTGAACTACGCTCATGTGGCTCACACCAAAAATATACATGCGGCTCAGATCGAGTATGACAAGCCCATGCGGTCTCCTGAACGAAGTGCTTATGTGGTCATATCGACGAACCTTATACGTGCGGCTTGTGCATAAATTATAGAACTGTCAAAATGGGCCAGGCCCGTTGGGCCGGCCCGCCCCGCCAATAAAAAAGGTGGGTTGGGCTATACATTTAGAGGCCCGTTTTGCAGCGGGCCTCGGTGGGTTGGCCCGTGCGGGCCGCGGGCTTGGGCGGGGCGGGCTTGGGCGGGGCGGGCTAGCCCGCGGGCTTGCTGCTGCAGTGAGAAATGAGAACAACAGTTCATTGTGCTCATAAGTCATAAAGCACTCATCTCAAATAAATTGAAGGGGAGAGAGAGAGTCTGCTCATTCCATTCTCCTCTTCCCATCCCAAACTAATTCCATTCATAAAAATCCCAAATGAAGACATCGAGGGAGAAAAAGGAGATCGGGTGAGAGGGGTCCGTACCAGAGCGGGGCCGGTGCCGGTAGCTCGTACCGGTAGGGCGGAGCAAAACTCTCAACCAGACGCGGAAGTGGCCGGAGACTCGTCGGCGCTAGGGCGGCGGCTCGGGCTGTGGCACGTCGGCGGTACCGAGGTGGTGGTGGTGGATGCAGGTCTCGGCGGCAGGCGGAGTACTGGAAGCTAGGGGGTTCGAGAGTGACGGAGACTGGACTGACCTCGGCTCGTGGTGGGCCGGTGGCATTGGTGAAGCGGGCTGGCCCGCCTGGCCCGCGGACCGCCGGCGGGTTGGGCTGGGCTGGGATTTTCAGGCCCGTTCAAATGGTGGGTTGGCCCGCCCCGCCCCGCTAATTAGTAGGTTATGGTGGGTTGCGGGCCGGCCCGCCCCGCCGGCCCGTCCTGACAGCTCTAATAAATTATACAGCAGAGCCATGGCAGTTAGGGTTCTAAAGCAATGCCCTTACCAGCGATGGGTGGATGAACGTCGGGATGAACAGAGTGAACAGCGGCCGGTGGAGGAGTGGCCACATTCGTCGCCGCAGTCGCCGCATAAGCGACCGCCTTGCCCTTCGCAGCCTTCGACGCAGCAGCCTTCTTGGGAGCCATAGGTGCTTGGGAGAGAAAAGAGTTAGAACAGCGAAAGATCGAAGAGAGAAAGAAGATTTCCTAGAACGAGAGTGTTCCTATTTATAGACAAAGAAGGAACGCCTCGATCCGCGTACAATATGATGACCGACTCTTCGGTCATCGAGGCAAAAATGGCTGAATAATAGCCTGACTCTTGGGATCCTGGCCCAAGAAAGCGGCTCTTAAAATCTGCAGCAAATCAAGAGCATTAAATGCCGGAGATTCACAGAAGATTTGCACACGTGGCAGGAAGACGTGGCAAGAAGCTCATGCGGCCAAAATAGCCCATGCGGCTCAGAGAGTTATGCGGTTGAGGTAATCATGCGGCTGGTCAAATCCATGCGGCTAGGACAGAATACATCCATGCGGCTCTAGCATAATCATGCTTCTTATTCAAAGTATTTCAATTTTGCAAATTGAAAACTTTGAAGGGGGTCTTGTAGAAGCATGAAAAAGAAGAGAAATATGATCCATGCGGCCAAGGGGCCACATGCGGCTCAAGAGCCCCATGCGGCTCAAACACAGAACGGACTCCATGTGGCCAGCAGAGGGAAGTCACATGTCCTTTTTAGAACAGCCGTAACCAGCGTCATTTAAATGTAATTAATGCCCTGACGGCTGACAATTAATGCTCTGATGGCTGACAGCTGACAGCCCTGACGAAAAATAGTCATAATGACTGATACAAGAGCAACATCTTCCTAGGGAACTGAAAAAAATCTTCACAAACTTCGAGGCTAGTTTATGCGGCCAGTCTAGACGAGTTCATGCGGCCTGTGCAGGAAAACCTATGCGGTTCGATCATGAAGGTCCCCCATACGGCTCGGTCATGAAAGAAACCCATGCGGCTCGGCCATGAAGACTCTCATACAGCTCGGCCATGAAGACCACCATGTGACTCGGTCATGAACATATTCATACGGCTCGGTCATGATGACCTTCATGCGGTTCGAGTATAGAGACTATTCATGCGGTTCGGTCATGAAACCTTTCATACGGCTCGGTCATAACGACCTTCATGCGGCCCAAATATGAACGCTCCTCATGCGACTCAACAATGATGACAGAACACGTGTCCTAAAGATAATCAAATTTTGGGTCAGATCCCAATGATTTGAGACACGTGGCAAGGGAATGAATTAAATTGATTCATTCAGATTTGTGGATATCAGCAAATCATCATGATGGGGATTTATTGCAATCAACATTAATGACTGACATGATTTGGCATAATCCTCATTAATGGCCCAGTCCTTCACGCTCAAGATTAATGGTCCAAATTGATTATTTACTAGGCGGCCGCCACTTTGGGAATGGGCAATCATTATAAACCCTAATGATGCTCCCCACTATTATAAATAGCAGGGTGCCATTCCCTTACAAAAGAGACCTACACAGAGAGAGATACGCACATACGGAGAGACACTCCCCCAATAATCAGAGAGAAAAATCCACAGAGAGCAATCCAGAGAGAGAGAAGCCAGAAGAGCAATACGAGGAGAGCAAGAAGAGCATTTCTTCATCAACGCCAACCATCTCGTCACAGGAGCCAAGGCTACGTTCGATTGTCCAAGGAGTAAGGCAGAGCTGCCGTCGCTTTCCCGAGCCTCTACTGTCACCCCCAGAATCAAAAATAAACAATTGTACTTAGATTGTTGTACCTAGATTTTCGTCCCTAGGCTTTCTTTGTACAAGCGAGTTTGTAACGTGAAGTAAAAGTCCAGTCCTCCCATAAAACTGTTCTGCTCTTTTATATTTCATGGCAAACAGACATATCATGTGTAGTAAAGAGGACGGTCGTGCCTGTTGTCTTCCATTAGCATGTCATCTTGTGTGAAAGTTATATTTAGAATTAACTCTAACACACTATGACAATAAAGGCAAGAGACTGGCTCTGCTTTCGGCTTCTTCAGAAGAGCTAAACAAGTTTCTGCCTGCATGAGAGCTTCACTTAGAGTTTTTTGAGTCTCTTTGGAGAGGCACAATAACTAAAAAATTGACAGCCTGGCCGGTGTATTGGCTAGTTGAGCCAAGATATCAAAGTTGTAAGGCTTTTCAAGTCCAGAAGGAGATGACTTCTTCAAAGGCTTGTCGAAACGGACTTATTATTTGCCTTTGTCAGCTACTGCCGGCTTTGGGGGACTAGGTACTACAACCGGTGAGGATGCAGAAGGAATGTCTTCAGTAGAAGTAGGTTGCACTGGAACGGGCTCAGAAGAAGAAGAAGTAGGATTCTTCTGAGCTTCGGGATAATCTTTTAAATAGGCTTTCCCTGATCTGGTGCCCAGCAGAATTTCTTCGTCAACTATGGGGTCAAAAGACACCATATTGCAAGTCTTTATCTTACCCTTGGAGCGGTCTTTCTTCTTGGAGGAAGAGGAAACTTTGAACTCCGAAGCAAGATCAGGGTGAATCCACATAATCTCACCATTGTCAAGAGACAAAGGAATGAGACCTTCACTTCGTGGAGGAGGGAGATTCTCGATCTCGAGAGTAGCCTTGGGGATATATAGGGATGACGCCATGCTGCACCATTTGCGGAAGGAAGTCACCGAACTGAACTGAGACCATATTTGCGGTAACAGTCTTCTCGTCTTGCTGCAGAGTGACAACACCAGCGTTGACCAGCTCCTAAATTTTGCCTTTGAGCACATAACATGCTCGAGTGGGATGCCCAATGAACCTGTGATAAATACAATATTTAGGATGATCAGTCTTACCGACTTCATCAGGCTTCTTCGGGTCTGGGAGTTGGATCTTATTGCTTTTAATCAAGCAACCAAAGATACTCGCGGTGTCGTTCTCGTCAAAGGAGTACTCTACTTTCGGACGAGGTTCCCTTGGTGGAGGGGCTGAAGGAGTAGAAGTGGACGTAGGTGGAGCTACGTTGACCGCCAGAGATTCTTTATTCTTCAAGTTGATGTTCAAAGTTTCTTTTCCCTTGCGGTTGTTTTGGCGATTACCACCACTCGATGTCTGGTGTTCATCCCGATCGGAGTTAGACATTTGTACCCCTAACTGCTTGAATTTGTCAGCACTAACTTCAGCTGCTTTAGCATTGACAATGAAAGATGGCAATCTTAGAACTGAGTTGACCCCGTCCATATGCTGATGATAGGCAAAAGATTTGTCTTACAGGTGTCTATGGTGACAGCGGCCGGAGTCCCTGGAGGCATCTTTAAAGCTTCTCATCGGAACCTTTCAATAAAACTCTCAACAGTTTTATTGTGTCTTTGTTTAATTTTATTGAGGGCTGACATGGTCATATCATTGATTCTCTCATAGAATCATTCCAAAAAGATTTGTTTAAGATCCGAGAAGGAAGTGATACAGCCATCGGGCAAGCTTCTGTACCAATCGTATGCTACACCGGCTAAACAGCCGACGAATACTCTGGTTAGAAGTACGTTATTTGGCTGGAGTTGGACAGTCATTACTTCAAAGTGATTAATGAACTGACTGAGAGAAGTGCTGCCATCAAACAGCGAGATTATTGGGATTTTGTACTTAGGAGGAAATAGAACTTCCTTCCATTCAACTGGGTAGGGTTGCTTGATCCCCAACCTCTGCAAGTTGTCCTTCTCTTTGAAAGCCTCGAACTGAGTACGCAAGAGCTTGACAGCTTCATTAGCGTCTTCTGATAATGAAGAAGGAGCAAGCGAAGTCAGAGTGGTAGGAGGATTAACAGCATGGTAAGCACTACCCCCAGCACCTGACTGACTAGGTGTAGGTTGAACTTGTACAGAGGGTATTTGAGGAGATACTACCCCAGTCCTGCATTGACAGGTACCGACAATGCTATGATCTCAGGATTTCCAGCAGGTACGGTCGGTAGTACTGTATGTTGGGCTACAATAATGGAATACATACTGGCGACCATTTCAGCCATGGTCTTCAGCTTGTCCTCTAGTGCAGCTATTCGCTGTTCTTGATTTGTCAAACTAGAAGCATCCGGATCTTCAGTGACAACATAAGCTGTCATTTTTCTTGGTATAGTGGAAGACACTGTCTGTTCAGAACTTTCGACGTATGCATCATAGTCAGAGAAAGAATCATCTCCCGAATGAGAAGTAAGAAAATGACCCAAAGGATCTTGAAGAAGATTCCTTTGACCGATTGTATCTCGGCTTCGGGATCTGGTATGTCGAAATACTCCTTCAGAAGATTCCTGGAGTAAATCTAAATACCGCTGGCTGGGACGGCGAGGTTTGCCGTGCTTGGAGCACTTCCTACCCCCAGTGTCTCTGGAAGTCATGTTGACGGAAGCGTACAAAACTTCGTCTTCATCTTCTGACATATGTTCGGAGTTTGTAAAGTTCAGACGATCGAAGGCAGATCATTTTGTTGTCTGGCAACAACACTGGATGATAACCTTATGGTTACAATGATGATCAGGTGGTTGTACTGGAGGTGTTGAGATGTTGTTCCGCTTTTGCCTAAGGTGTTTTCGGAGATCGGGAACAATGAAAGGACGAGAAGAAGTTTGAGGGATATGTTCCTTGATAATATTTGGAACATGGTTCCGGTTCTTCAGATATTTTGTCCCTTAAGTGTACAGGGAAGTGCTTACTTCATTGGCATAGGTGTCAGGATTTTTGATCCTGGAAGTTTGCCTCTGATGCTGATTGGTCTTCGGCATTGGCTGTTTACGCTTCACCGAAGTTGGTCGATTGAGATAAGTTCTTAAATCAGCAAACTCACCCCCAGGGGTTTCTGTCTGAGACACCAGCAATTTTCCCTGTTTAGATCGGGATATCTTGAGAGTTGGGAGATCTTGGAATTCTTCTACCGGAGTAGGCAGAATACCTCTTTGATCAGCACAAGTTCTTTTGACATGGAGAGAAGAATCCTTGTCTGAAAGAGTTCTTGTACTGACCAGTGCTGAAGCACGTTCAGATTGATCTTCTACGGTAAAGACCGAAGAAGACTGAGAAAGGACCAAAGGGCCTTTTCCTTTCTTTTGTGAAGAAGGGTTAGCTAAAGAGCGTTTCCCTCTGTTATCTTCCAAGTCGTGGGACGAGGAAGTTTAAGAAAAGACCAACAGGCCTTTTCCTTTGTTCTGGGGAGGAGGAATAGCCAAAAGACTACCCCCAGTGGATTGCGCAGGAGCAACAGGGTGTTTGGAAAGAGGAGTAGAGCTTTTCTTCTTGCTGTGAGAGGAAGAGAGATTAGCCAAAGGGCTGTCTCTTTTGGACTACGCTGGTACAGCTTGCGCACTGGCTGATTGCGCAGAAGTTCTGGCAGATGGCTTTTTGGTTCTGGCCACCGACACTGTGGTTTGCGCATCAGGAGTTTTGGCCACAGAGTGTTTGGGATGCACTCTGGTTGCTGGAATGGTAGATTGCACAGGAATTGTTGCTGCTAACTGTGCTAGGGGCAGAGGAGTCTTGTACTTTGACAGGGCAGCATAGGAAGTAGTTTGTGCACTGGCAACAGCAGACTGCGCATGAGCAGTTGAGACAGAATGTGCAACAGCAGACTGTGCAACAGTCTTGGCAGCAAAGACCTTAGACTGCGCAGCAGTCTTGGTGGCAGAATCAGCAGACTGCGCAGCAGTCTTGGAAGCAGACTGTACAACAGCAGGGACAGTAGACTGTACAGCAGTCTTGGGGACCCACACTGGGCGCACTTTACTCGTGGCAGAAGTGGTTGCAGTATGAGGGGTGGTCCTGGAGTTGATCATGGCTTCGTAGGCCGTCTGGTTGACCTTCACAACTAGCGTCTTCTGCGTCTTTCCGATAGACACAACGTCACATTGAGTTATCACTTCTTCGTCGGAGGAGAAAGTCGTCCCCAGCAGAGTCGCCATTTTGTTTGCAAAAACAAAAGTTGATCTTTATTTCAACAAACTTTGTAAAGAGATTACAATAGAATTCTGGGAAAGTACAACTGTAGGAATCAAATCTAGATGACAATTGCTTTATCCCTTGGACGATGTGAACTTTGAAGACGATAGCCTCTAAAGTTGAAGGCAAAAGCCTCTGAAGATTGCAGCAGCACTTGGGCAAGAACTCCTAAACTCTCTGATATTTCTGAACTTTTTATGTCTGATCCCCTTAAATGAAGACTTGAAACTCTATTTATAGAGTTCTAGAAATAACTAACTTTTAGTTATTCTAAATTGCGCATGTTGGATTGCGCATGGACTGGATTGCGCAGCATCAGACTGCACTGGCAGTTGTTTGATCGTGGGCCAACTGTCTTGGACACATGGCATCATTTGATTAAATTGCGCATGATTGTGTACAGACGGTTGCCACGTGATGAGCAATTGATGGCATGAAGGCCACGTGTACATTTGTCAGTTGTCTTGATGAAGTACGCCACTTGAATTGTGCTGACTTCAGATTGTGCTGGGATGGACCGCGCAGCAAAGAGTCTGGCCGATTGCACTGCATGTACAGCTGTCCTTGAGCGCTGTGCTGCACGATAAACGAACAGTTTTCTCGTTCTCCGTGCTTTCAGTTGTCAGAAGATCTGATTTTGTCAGGTAATAATGACGTTGCCACGTCAGCTTGCACACTTGAATGAGTGCGCAGTTCAGTCTGCGCAATCGAGATGGTGCACAATCTGTCTTTTGCGCAATTAAATTGAAGGATGCATTTCTTGATTTTTATGACTTTGTTGATGGGTGCAACTTGATTTTTAGGACCTACAGTAAGCTATGTCATGTCTTGACTAGTGAGGAGGTTCATTTGCTCTATCTTCATATCCTTCGGGTTAAGTTGATCGATGGTTGTTCCGGACATACAGGTCCTACTCCTTCACTGTCGACAACAGACATCCTCGCAGGAGAAGTTGCTAGGGGGATCTAGTGGAAGGAAGTACGCCTCTTCCTCCTCCAATCCATATCGAGGGATCTCTTATAGGGTCGAGTTCAGGAGGACAAGTAGTGGGACTGCCGGGGCAGGGAAAAATGGTCCCTGCACCCTCCTCGGTTAATGTGGCTTTATCACTGGAGGTTGATCTTTCTACACTACCAAGTCTTCGAATCCTTCGGGCTGCGGATGAGGAGATGACTGCTATTCAGGCGTCTTATCGCTCGGAACTTGCATCCCTAGTGATAGGGGCATCAAGTTCTGGTATATCTTCTTTGTAACCATCTTCAACTCTCTCGGCTACTCTTCATTTAACACCGTCCTCATCGGAAGTTCTGGACGAATCGTCGAAGGACGTGATTGAGAGTTTTTACCGCCATTTGAAACGAGGGGTCGAAGCTGCCCTGGAAAGAGGGACATCTTTTGTACTGGCTCGTCAATGTGCCCACGGTCAAATTGAACTTCTCAGAACACTCCCTGGCGGGGCAGGGATGGTCGACCTCTTGGAGCCCAAATTAGTAGAAGCTGATAAGCTCGTGGCTCAGCTTCAAGGGCTGCAACAACTTGATATATCTTTGGCAATAGATCAGGAGCACACCTTCCTTATAACAGCCATGGAAAGGGTAACGACGGTACTGAATACGTCCAAGCCTGCTCTAGTGAAGGACCTTCAAGATCTGTCTCTGAAGTATGATCAACTAAGTCGTAGAGGAGAGGACTGTTTAGCTCGGGAAGAGGTCGTATCTCGTATGATAGCCGATACCAACGAGCAGATCCTCCAACTTCAGATAAAGTTAGCCTCTTTAGAATCTGAGCTCCAGGCCTCCTGCAAAGATAAGAAGTTAATTTGCCGGAAGACCGACCAGGTCACCCGAACCTCTGCTGCCCTGGAGTGTGCGCTAAAGAAACTTGAAGACCGTTGGCAGGCTCATGCGCATCCAGAGGATGCAGAAAAGTTGACTCAAGAGGCTGAGTGTCGTGTCACACTGAGGATTGAGCGGTCGACAGCCAAGCTAAATGACCGGCTCAGAGAACTGTGTATCGCCGAACCATAATCAGATTTTTCTCTCTTTTATTATTATGTCCCTCCACTTTTTATGTAGCACTTTTGACTTTAAATGAATGAGTATGTTCATCCCATCCTTTATTTGTGGTATCTGTTGTGTTTGTACAGTATCTTTTGGTGTTATGGTACTTGCCCCCACTGGAGGACTTTCTGTGGACCTATTACCCTTGGCATACCTTGGTTTTAGGTATGAATAATAAGTTCGATAGAGAGACCCAGCATATTTACTTGAACGTGGTAAACATGACGTTTGATGATAGAACCTTCCTACTCAGAGGTACTGAGGACATGGTAGGGATGGGCCCAATGTAGATACATAGGACAACTCCGTGGTAAGGTGGACGTGGAAGTTCTATGTATTAGACGAAAGAATGCCATGGAACAACTGGGCTCCAGAGGCATGTGATGATGAAGAAAGAGGTGCATGTACTAGAGGACCTAGTACAGCATTTGTGGTCAGCTGCGGACATTTGTGGTCAACTGTGGACATCTGTGGGCCTATTACCCTTGGCGTACCCTGATTTTGGGTACGGATAATAAGTCGAGAGAAAACCAACATACTTACTCAAAGGTAATGAGGACGTGGTAAATATAGAAGTTTTATAACGGAGTCTTCCTACTCAGAGGTAATGAGGACGTGGCAGGAGTGGACTCAACGAGGGATACATAGAACAACTCAGAGGTAATATGGACGTAGAAATTCTACGTAAGGGGTAATTTATTTGTGATGGAAGAGAAACAACTTAGAGGTGACATCGACATGGTTGTTTCAAGAATTTTGTGGACCTGTTACCCTTTTTTATGCACTGAAAGCACGGGTAATAGATTCTGAGAAAAATGCTCTTCTAGGGAGAAAGTTCAGAGGTATGATCATACATGACTTGTTGCCCAGAAGATACGATATGAATTCATTTGGGGTGACCAAAATGTAAGTTCAGCGGTACCTAAGGGTATATAACTCAACAATCCGGTTGATTCGGAGGGTGTCGTTTAGACATAATATTTTTTCAGGAACTTGCCATTGATGGGCATCATGAGCAAGTCTCTGTTTTGCTTTGTGAGACGGTATACACCATTGGAAAATACAGCCTCAATGATAAATGGGCCTTCCCACTTGGGCTGGAACTTGCCGGCAGTTTTATGAGTCATAACCATTGGCCTACGAACTGCCAAAATGAGATCGCCTACTTAGAATGTTCTCAGTTTGACCTTTTTGTTGAAGGCCCCATAGATGTGTGCTTGATACAGCTCGATTCGTTGTTGAGCTAGCAGGCACTTCTCAACTAAGGCCTCCAATTCTTGTAGCCGACGACGGTAATTATCATCCGACGTTAGTCGGTAAGTGAGGGCGACTCGGAGCGAGGGGATTTGAGTTTCCAATAGGAGAACTGCCTCACTTCCGTATACAAAAGAGAATGGTGTGTTTCCAGTGGCTGTCCGGACTGTAGTATGGTACGCCCATAAGCATTCGTCAAGCTTTTCATTCCAGTCGCGTTTGTTTGAGGATACGAACTTTTTGAGAAGCTTGATTATAGTTTTGTTGAATGCTTCAGCCAGACCATTAGCCGCCGGGTTGTATGGTGTTGAAGCAACATTCTAAATTCGATGTTTGTTGCAAAACCGATAGAAGGCATGGCTTGCGAACTGCGGACCATTGTCGTGGATGATCCTTCGAGGTAGTCCAAAGCGATAAATGACGTGATGCTTGACGAAGTTGATCACGTTTGATGTCTTCACTTCTACAAGCAGAACAGCTTTCGCCCATTTGGAGAAGTAGTCCGTAATTTCGAGTATAAAGCGGTGTCCTCTGGATGAAGGTGGGGTGATTGGACCAATGATATCCATTTCCCACGCCTCAAAGGGCCAGGATGCCACCGTCGGATATAGGAATTCGGATGGTTGGTATATGAAATCCGCGTGGACCTGACAAGCTTTATATTTTTTGTATAGTCTATCACATCTGCTACCATCGTAGGCCAGTAATAGCCCATCCGGCGAAGGCGGTCTTGTAATTTCGGGCCAGGTTGATGAGCCCTGCAAACGCCATCGTGAGCTTCGCGCACGGCTTCTTTGGCTTCCGTATTTGACAAATACCGGAGCAGTAATCCATCATAGGATCGCCGATACAACATTTTTGTCTCTGTGTCGTAGAAGAATCTGAGAGAACGTCTTCTAATAGAAGTGGCTTCTTTCGGATTTTTCGACAAGATACCATAGACTGCGAAGTCAATAAATGGAAGTCTCCAGTCCTATATTTCATCGACCGTCAGGGCAGAATAACTCACAGCAGCTTGAACGTTGTTCTTAGGACAAACCAATTCATGGCCTATTACGTCAACCAAATGATGGGCATGATCTGGAACTGCCAGGGAAGCGGCAAGGCCTGCTAGGGCATCGACTTCAATGTTCTGGAGTCTGGGAACGTGTTCTATGAAGAAGCCTTCCA
This sequence comes from Iris pallida, assembly GCA_029216955.1. NCBI lineage: Eukaryota > Viridiplantae > Streptophyta > Magnoliopsida > Asparagales > Iridaceae > Iris > Iris pallida. The sequence goes on along the minus strand of JANAVB010042654.1, from coordinate 77,569 downwards.
AGGACGTGATGATGGCGATTGTTATTTGATGATAGGGGATCATGTCTTCATGGCGAACTTCATATGAACCCCGGATCTGTTTAACGATTAACTGTGAATCGCCATATGCTTCCAGGTACTCTACCCCTAGTTCCTTTGCAAGTCGGAGGCCGACAACCAAAGCATTGTACTCGGCCACGTTGTTTGAGCAAGGTTCCATGAGGGAGTATGTCCGATTGATTACCAACCCAGAGGAAGAAATCAGTACCACTCCGACTCCAACGACGATATTGCCCTTGGGCCCGGTTCTTGAAGCACCGTCGAAGAACATTCGCCAGATGGTATTATAGGAAGCCATATTTGAATTGGCAACCTCGTCTGGGATCTCTTCTATACTCTGGTTGCCTCCGAACCTGGATGGGCAGCTAAAAAGTCTGCCAAAGCTTGAACTTTAACAGCCTTCTGTGGGACGAAGATCATGTCATAGGGGGATAATAGTATCGCCCAGGTAGCGAGGCGAGAGCTGAGTGCACCTGGTTTGGTCATGAGGACCCTGAGGGGGTTGACTCATGATATAACATAGATGGTCTGTCCTGTAACATAGTGTCACGTCTTCTGAATGGCGAACACCAAAGCGAGACACTCCTTCTCTACGGCAGTGTATCTATGCTCAGGCCCTATCATCATTCGGCTGAGGTAATAGATAGCTTGTTCATACTTCGCATCATTGTTTTATGCTAGCAGAGCACCGAAGGAATGCTCCATCGCTCGCATATAAGGCAAAAAAGGCTTTCCATCAACCGGGGCCACCAGGACTGGAGGTTTCGACAAATATTCTTTAATATTGTCAAAGGCATGTTGGTACTCTTCATCCCATATGAAGGAGACGCCTTTCTTCATGAGGTATGTGAATGGTTGACATCGTCCAGAGAGGTTAGAGATAAACCTCCTGATATAAGCTAGCCTCCCTTGAATGCCTCTGAGCTTACGAAGATTTTTCGGGAGACCCATTTCCATGATTGCCTTTGTTTTCTCAGGGTCTATATGGATACCCTGGGCGATAATGAGAAAACCCAAGAATTTCCCGCTGGATACGCCCAAGAAGGATTTGGTGGGATTCATCTTTAAATTGTGTGCTCGTATCAAGTCGAATACTGTCCTCAGATCGTACAGATGGTCTTCCTTAGAGCGGCTTTTGACGACGATGTCGTCGACGTAACATTCTACTGTCTTACGCAGGTGGTCTTTGAAGATGATACTCATAGCTCGTTGATATGTGGTACCGGCATTCTTTAAACTAATGGGCATGATTGTGTAGCAGTATACGCCAATCGGTGTTCGAAATGATGTATGCTTTTCATCGTCAGGAAATATCTTGATTTGGTTGTATCCTGAGAAGCCATCTATGAATGACATGCGCTCAAAGTCACATGTGTTGTCAATCATTATGTCTGTAATAGGAAGAGGGAACTCATCTTTAGGACATGCTTCGTTCAGATTCCAAAAGTCGATGCAAATTCGAATCTTCTCATTCTTCTTGAGGACCGGTACAATGTTGGCTACCCAATCTGGATGTTGTTCCTCACGGATGAAGCCGCTGGCTATTAGTTTGTTGACTTCAACTTCGATAGCATTCATGATGTCTGGGCGGAACCGTCGTTGTTGTTGCTTGACCGGATTTGCGTCCGGATGAATGTTGAGCTTATAGAGTGCAATCTCGGGGTTTAGCCCTAGCATGTCTTCATAGCTCCACGCGAACATGCCAATATACTCTCTGACGAGTTACAATAACGACTCCCGCTCTTCGTCCGTCAGACTTTTGCTAACGAAGATTAGCTTTGAAGATGATTCATCACCGAGGTCAACTTGTATGACCTCATCTTCGGTAGGGGGTTCTTTTTGTTCGAAATGCTTCTTCTATTACATATTTAGCTGTTAGACCCAAGGCTCTTACTCAAGAAGTTCGGGTATGTCTTTGTCTTCTTCGTAGGCGTCAACAAATGCCATATTGATAGACCAAGCTTGCCTGAGTACATCCCCGATGCTGACATCTGAATCGGAAGTGGGTGATCCGGTCAAATGTGAATGCCATTCGCATTCCTCATCCGAGCTCTAGGGAGTTGTTGTAGGTGTAACATAGCCTAGACCATGTCTGGTCTTGCTGTAATAATCTTGTGGTTTTCCAGCCGGGACTGGCAATTGCAAAGGTAATCGCTGGCCGATGCCGTAGTTCAAGCCTGGTGTAGTTTCCATATCATACCCCTGTTTTTGCATAAGGTACTTGGATCAGGAACTATATAGATAAAGCGACAGTCTTCCGGTGTCGGGTTCGAGATTGACTTTTTCTGGCCTGAAGGACTGTTGATCATTCTTTCGGCCGAAGATGATTGGATGATCCTCTCCCGCGACTATGAAGCAAGCGCCTTCCACAGGAGTAGGTTGGTTCGTGGAATAGACATTTATCACTTGTGTGTGTAAGTTGATGCCCATACCGTGTTCCATAGCATACATTATACAGAGCTTGTTAAGCTCGAGGTAGTTCAAAGATAACCCTTTATTAATAAAATAAGGTATCTTCTCTGGCGGTATTACATCATCGACAGAGGGAACATCAGTGTGCGCAGCCACATATTTGGCTAGCTCTAACTCCTCTTCAGCCACCCCCTACATTATTGAAGATTGGAAGGATGACCTAGGCAGCTTGATCATCAAGGGTTCCACTGGTGGTGCTGGATGTGGGGTCGTTGGCTCACTAGCGGTCCCTGGCTCAGTGCTGGGCTATCGATTTGTCCTGGGAAGACGAATGACCATCGGTTTAACAGAAGGATTTATCTCTTCTGATTGTTGTTGGCCGACTCTTGGCAGTTTGATTGTCATTGGCTCCACAGTGGGTCTCGGCCCCTGGCTAGACCTTGGGAGTCGGATAACCATTTGCTCCTTTTTTGCAGTGAGCACCAGTAGACTGGTTACTTCTTTACGCAGAGTGGCTACAAGAGGTGCAGTTATGCCTGGTTTGCAGGCCTGGAGATGGATCTTCAGAGGTTCTTCTGATTCCATTGTAGCCTCTGTTTGATCTTGTGCATCCTCTTCGACCAGGTGCTTTTTCGATATTTCGTACAAGCAGGCATCCGAATAGTAGGATTCCATCCCTTTGAAGGGATCGATGTCGGCAAATTCTGTTCTTACGAAGCCGTATTTGTCGACATATTTGAAGCACTGGTGCAATATGGAGGGTACGATCATATAATCGTGTATCCAAGGACGCCCCAGGAGAATGTTGTAGGACGTATCTGCGTCTATGACGTAGCAAGTCACTTCCGACTGGAGGTCGCCAATTTGAAATTTCAGGCGAATCTTTCCAATAGGATAGCTTCTTTCTGAATTGAAACCGCTGATGGCGGTGTTGGTAGGTGTCAGCCGATGCATAGGGATACGCGGGAGGTGAAGCAAGCTCTTCGGAATAATGCTTATTGAAGAACCGGGATCAATGTGCAACCGATCTACTTTGATGTCGCCGATGTATCCAGTGTGATACAGAGGGCGATCGTGCAGGTTGGTCTTGATGAGCATATCTTGCAGAGTGAATACGATGTTGGGCATTGCACATGTACAATTACTGTCCTAGAAATCTGTTGGCGAGCTCTCCCATGTAAGCTTGACCTGAGCCAAATAAGCGTCAGCATTCTGGAGTGCTTCACTCAGTGCGACACGAACATCCTTGGAGAGCCTCAAGAGCTCATATAATGACAATTTTGCTGGTGTGTTGGACAATTGTGCCAGGATGTCAAAATTGTAAGGCCTCTCCAGCCCCTGAGGTGCGTCTTTACGGAACGGCTTATCGAAGCGGGTCTCCTTTGGCTTAGGCTTGTCGGCCGACGGAGGCTGAGAAGGTCTTGGGGCATCAACAGCGGCCGGCTGACGAACTTCGACCGAGTTACCCGGTATGGGTTGAGATTGTGCACCAGACCGGGTAACGACAGCTATTGGTTCTTCAGTTCTGGTTGAGATTGTGTGGCAAGAATTAGCCTTCCCGCCCTTCTTTTTGCCGGTGGAGGATGATGCTGACTGGGTTACTTCAGGCACCAAGTCCGGGTGGACCCACATGACCTCCCCTCTTGACGTGGTGAGGGGCACCAGCCCAGTCGTCTGGTCTCAGGGAGTTGGAAGATTAGTGACCTCCATTGTTGCCCGGGGGATGGGTGCTATGCCATCTTGAGTCATCATTGGAGGGAAGCTACCGAATTGGACCGACACCATATTGGCAGCCACGGTTACGTCCTCGAAATCAATGGACATAGCCTTGGAATCGATGAGGTTCTGGATGTACCGTTTCAATTGGAAGCAGTCCTGAGTAGCGTGGTGGACGTAGCGGTAGAAGTGACAGTACTTCGGGCTCTCTATCTCTGCAGGTCGAGGTTCACATCTCGGTGGAGGGAGCTAAATTCTATCCCCTTGTAAGAGCATGTCAAAGATGGGCTTGACATGGCTATCCTCGAAGGAGTAGGTCACCTGAGGCCACTGTTTCTCTACCTGCTTTGGTTCAGGCTTCTGGGCTGTATCGGCAACCATAGCTTGTTTGCCTTTGGTGTTCCGGTTATTAGAGGTACTACCGCCGTTGTTGGTATTAGGGCGTTTGCCCTTATCCTCTCTATCCGAGATATGCATCTCCAGTTGGCGAGCCTTCTTCAATTTTGCTTCTGCGTTAGTGGCGCTGATGATGAAGGCCTTCCAGTCTTTAAATTGATCTTCGCCCATCCAGAGGCTGATTGTGGGGAGTAGCCTCTTTTGGCAAATCTTAATTAAAGAAGAGTCTGGGTTACCAGAGGGCAATTCATCGCGGTTTGGCGAAACCGCTCGATGTAATTCCTTGTCAGTTCTTTTTCTCCTTGGACAACGTCCATGAGGTTTGACATTATCATATCTAGTCCCACCTCGTAGAACCTTTCCAAGAATATATGTTTGAAGCCAGCAAAGGAATGAATGCAGTTATCCGGCAGGTTACGGTACCAATCGAACGCGACCCCCTCCAATGACCCAATGAATAATTGCGTGAGGATGGCATCGTCATGCGGCAGATGGTCTGTTGTGACCTTGAAGTAGGTCATATACCGGCTCGCAGAGGTCTTTCCGTCATATGGACTGATATTGAATGGTTTGTATCGTGGAGGGAAGGGGACATCTCTCCATGCAACAGGATACGGCTGTCGTATCCTGAGGTCCTGAGAGAATTCTCGGGCGTGAAACATTGCACAGAGCTCCTGGACTTCTCTTCTTGCCTCCCTAGCTTCTTCTGCAGCAGTGGAAGCCGATATTTCGGGTGGATTGTTGTCCAGGGTTGGCGTGGTCGTGTTTGAGTCTGCATTGGCGGCGGGACCCAAGCTTGTTTGACCAGGTGTTCTTGCTTGTAGAGCCGGTAGGGCAGCCTTGATCTCATCCACTGACTTAACCAAGGTTTGGAGTATGGCCTCAAGAGTGTCGAGGCGTTGCCGGTCACTGGAACCGTCTTGGTCATTCTCAGTCAGGAATATCGTCCTCACATGAGGAGAAATGGAAGGAACTATAGAAGACGTGCCCTCCGAATCATACCCTCGCATAGAGAAGTCATCGGGGTATGTGGGAATATTCTCCTCTGGTTTGTACTTGGAGGAGGTGCTACCCCCTGCATAGGAGGTTGCCTCATCTTGGCATCTGTGGACATTTTCAGGGACATCTGAGTCTGTTGTATCTGTTGGGGGGATTGTTTCCCCTGTTTCATTTTCTTGAAATGTCAGATTATTGTGGATGTTCCGAGGAGTGCTACCCCCAGCTCCCACTACCCCCAGGGATGTAGATGACGAATCTCTAAGTGTTGAAGATTTCGTCTTTGAGCGGGTACCTTGATAAACCCTTCCTGTGATGGTCGTGGACAACCCCCTGGATGAGAGTTTCTTGGCCGTGCTGGTTGAGATTGTCGGGCTGGACATGTTTATTTTCTTCCCTCCCTTGCCGGTAGGGACCTTCCGGGTAGAGTTTCAGGAGGCGAGAGGAAGCGCCTCGTCCCCCGAGCTTTGTTGTAGGACCGGTCTTGGCTGCTGCAGTCGTTGGAAGACAGACTGCCGATCCTCTTGCACTGATGTCTTGTTGCAGCAGCAATTGATAATGACTTGAGTGCAGTGACGTCCCTGGAAGGACTCTTTACATGCCAAGCTTTTTTCTCTTTCCTTGCGCTTGTGAAGGATCACATCTCGCAAGTCAAGGACATCTCGATCCACCTTTGCACTCGTTTTATGGTCCCGAAAATCCCGAGCACACGAATGCGTAGGTATCATGTTTGCTTCCTGATGTGGGGCTAGTAAAAGCACTTGCCCTCGATCAATGTTGGGAGACTCTTGAGAACCACCCTGTCCGTTTGCCGCCGGGGGCTGTACATGGGCGATTCTGTACAACTTTCCATCAGAGGCCCGCATAACAGTTAGCGGGACTCTCTGATGGTCAGTAGTTGGGACAGTTGACTGAGCTCGACGAGCCTGCGCTGTCCAAGACTTCTTCGCTCTAGCACCCGAGGGTGCGTAGTAGGAAGAGACCAAGCTGTGCTGCATAGAATCTGGCACATTCTTATTGGAGCTTCTGAGGTCATGCCTCCAGCATGAGAGGCGGTCGAAGACTGAACCCGAGCCGCATAGGGCGGATGGTCGGCAGCTGGGATTGGGTGCCGCATAGGTCATTTTCCTGCGGCTGGAATTGTTGGCCACATATGCATTATCCCTGCGGCCGAGATTAGTGGCCGCATATGCATTCTTTCTGCGGCCCGCACCCTTATGGGGCTTCTTCTTGGACCGCATCGAGTTCCCATTTGCCCCCACAAGTCCAGCATCATAGTGTTTTCCTTTGCTGGACTTGGGGACAGCAGGGTCCTCTGCGGCCTGAAGTGGGGCCGTATGTGAGTCTTCTTCGCCGTCTTGAGCAACAGCTTGCTCCAGAGCTTGGAGAGAGGCAGCGGTTTTGGGCCTCCACGTCCTGCGGGCCTTTTTTGTGTCGGCTCGCTTCTGGATTGGGCTAGTGCTCCCTTCGGAGAGCATCTCTTCGAACGCCTGCTGGTCGAAACAAACAACAAGAATTTGTTGCGTGGAGCCGAGTTTGGCTGCGTCCGATTGTGTCACCAACTTATCAGCAGTGGAGAAATTAGTCCCCAGCAGAGTCGCCATCGTGTTTTCCATTGATCGTCGTAGGACAGAACAATTTTATAGGAGGACTGAACTTGACTCACAATTACAAACTCGCTTGTACAAAAGAGAGCCTAGGAACAAAACCTAGGAAAAGCAATCTAAGTATAATTGTTTAGTTTCGATTCTGGGGGGTAACGGTAGAGGCTCGAGAAAGTGCTATTAACTCTGCCTTACTCCTTGGACGATCGAACGCAACCTCGGCTCCGGTGAAGAAATGCTCTCTGAAGACACGAAGGGAAGAGTCTGTGTCACGCCCCAGTTCCAAATAATCGGATTGGAAACACGTGCCATGCCAGCTGTACAATCAAGCATAGCTAAACCCAATTTAATGGACTATGATATGATCGTAGTACGCTGAAGTAAAACTAATAAAGTAACATCACAGGCAGGTAAACTAGTCTCATCCATGAAATAAAGTAAGAGATAACTGAATAGAAATTCATCAGTGCCACAGAGTCCAAATGTCAACTATGACTAGAGGAGAACAGTCCACTAAATAAGTAAATGAGTACAACTGGAATGAAATGGAGTAGTAAATAGAAATAAACGGAATACTGGAAATGAAACCCACGTCTGAAGATGTAGCTAGCCTCCAGAGGATCAAGGCTGCGGCTCCACCTCAAAGTCGTCGTCAACAAGTCCCTCTACTCCGTAATCAGCCGGGAATAAGTGATCGTCAAGCTCTGGAAAAGATACCAGGTCCTCAGAGGGACATAACAAATACACAGGAAATCGACATGCATGATAATACTGAGCAGTAATGTAAAAGTAACTGTAAAGTATGCAACCAAGTATTTCCCTAACCAAACAAGGACAGGAAATACAAGGTAAGCAATAAAGGTGTTCTAACCATCTATGTGTAAATGCTCTCGAGACATCTCTAGTGGCACATGAGAGGGGGAGAAGAAGAAGAAACTGCCACCAAGCGTTCTACAGTTTGAGAAACGAGGGGCTACGAGCATCCAGTGTACATTGGAAACAGAAATTCTCATACACCACTAGTAGACTCTCCCCACCCAATGTACTCGTACCGTATACGCGGTACGAACAATATGCAAGACGTCATAGTAAATATAATGTAACTAAACCAAACTGCTAACAGACTCAAGTTCATATGTTAAGGGCCAGTCAACACATAACCTCTGTACTCAGCTCACTCATATGTGTTACGTGTCTGAGACTGTGTCAAGTTATACTAACACTACACTGGGTAGTCATCAATGGAGACGAGTGCACGCAAATAGCAATAAACTGGGAATTTGAAACTACTGCATAGTAATGTCAAGCAAGGTGTACTTGCCTGTGTCCAGCAACTGAGTATCCGGGTCCAAAGTAGAGTCCGAGTCCCGAGAAGCAAATAATCCTAAACAAGCATGATTTATAATTAATCACTATTTAACAATTTACTAAATTGATTAATTGCTAATTAACCAACAATCAATAGTATTTTATTAAAACCAACTATCTAGTACCAATAATTATGAATAATAATTATACAATAATAAGTATGTAAAATATACTTATTATCATACTTTTATATTCTGTAATTAATAATACAACATAATATTTAATAATTAATTAATTAATTATAATTAATTAACTAATCAATTTAATACACACATGCATACACAATTCCTAATAATACTAATAAAAATAGTAAAAATCCTTAAAAAATCATTTTTAGTCTATTTTAATAATAACTATATAATATCAGAATAATAAATATATATTATATATATATATTTTCACAGAAATGAATTTATTACTATTAAAACTAGTTATTAAATAAATAATGAAATAATAACAATGAATACATAATAATTCGAAATAAATCCTGAAAATTCACTATAACCCTAAATTTAACCATTAAATCTAAATTCACTAATCCACACAATAATAACACATAATTAAATATTATTTAATTTAATCAATAATTATTAAACAACTTAATAAATAATTCTAAAACAATTCTAGAAATTACTTTTAATTCCTAAAAATTAGTAAATAATTATAAAATACCTACAATAATTCACAAAATAATTTAATTAACTATTTACAATAGAAACCCTAATATTTACCAATTTATAAATAATTATATAATTAGTATCAATTAATTATGTAATATACCTAGTAAATCAAAATTACCTTACTAAAATCTAGATAAATATAAATAAATATAATTAAATACTGGAAATATTTTTATACAGTAAAGTATATTTTTAAAAACATTTTCTATATAATATATATTATTTAATTAACAACCATTTAAATAATATAAATTAAAAACAGTAATTGGAATTAATTTAAAAAAAATCTAAAGTTCTCGGTTTTAATATAAAATAATTACTAATAAATTTCTATAATTTCTGGAAAAATTATTATAAAATACTACATTAATTTTACGAACTTTTTCATCTACAAAGTTTTATTTAATTAATAATAAAATTATTAATTACTGATTAAAACAGTAAATATAATTAATTAATTAACGGCACATAAAATTCATAAATAAATAATAATAAATACTAATAAATAATATTAATTCACACAAAATTTAATGTAGATCCTATACTTAATTACTATTGATCCCCTTCAATTAGATCTAATTAATTATCAATAATCACACAATAATAATCATTAAAAATAAAACTGAATAATTGAATAATAAACCCTAAAACTAGGGTTAATGCACACAAGGGGGTTTCCCACGTGGCAGCGCCACGTGGTGGGTCAGGGGCTACCTGGCCACGCCGCAGGAGGGTGGCTCCGCCGTCTGGGTGCGGTGGCTGCGCCTGGAACGGCCGGGATCAGTCGGGCGGGCTGGCTGCAGCGAACGAGCGCGGTGCAGCGCCTCGTTCTCCGCCGTTCGACGGCGAGGTGCCTCGGGTTGAGGGAGGAGGAGGTAGGCGAGGGGAATGGGTCGCCGGAGGTGGCTAGGGGTGGCGGTAATGTCGGGGTGGGCTAGAGTTTACGTGAAGTTAGGGCTAGGTAGAGGCTAAGTCTGCTGATACAACATATATATATATATTTAAATGAGATCCATAAGTTTAGGAAACCCTAATGGGTTTGGACCTAGGTTATGGTTAGGTTAGATGGCCCATGGGCTGAGCTAGGGTTAGGGTCGAGATAAATGGGTTAGGGATGATATATATGGGATGGGGTTAGGGCTTGCTCTGAATAGCAACTCTATATATATATACAAGTATATATATATAATCTAATAATATAACTAAAAGAATTAAGGTTATGGTTCACCTAGGTTTAACTTTTAGGTTAAGGATTAGAGTTTCCTAATACAATGCACACACAAACACTTGCATATATACATATATATACATATATATATGTAAACTTTATAAATAATTAATAATTAGTATACTAACATCTATTTAATAAATAACAAAATTAAAAGCAAATAAAATAAAATAAAAATTTTGAAGGGTTTTACAGTCTGCTTCTGAGCTTTGTTTGCTTTTCTATGCGTCTCTCTCCGTGTGCGTGTCTGTCTGCAAGGGAATAGCACCTTGCTATTTATAGGAATTCATGAGTAATGGGATGTACAGCCATATGGCAAATTTTGGGCCATATCCTTGTAACTGTGCCTCGAGACTCGGTTTATAGTGGACAGCTGGGGGTTGGTTGAGATTGATCATAATCTGTTTGTTGCAGTAAATCTGAACTGTTAAGACTTGGTCAATCTCTGCCACGTGTCTCAACTACTATTCTGTGGTGAGCCGCATGAAGGATGTATCCTGGCTGAGCCGTATAGGACTGTCTCATAACCGAGCCGCATGAAGAATGTCTCATGACCAAGCCGCATGAAGGACGTCTCATAACAGAGCCGTATGAAGGACGTCTCAAAATCGAGCCGCTTGAATAATGTCTCATGACCGAGCCGCATGAAGGACGTCTCATAATTGAGCTGCATAAAGAATGTCTCATGATCGAGCTGCATGAAGGACGTATCATGATCGAGCCACATGAAGGACATCTCATGATCGAGGTGCATGAAGGACGTCTCATAATCGAGCCGCATGATAGGTATCTCATGACTGAGCCGCATAAGGAGTATCTTCATAGGCGATCTGCATGAAGAGTTTCCTTTGGTTCGTAAAATGTGCCGAATATCATGATGATTTCTTGTCTTTTTAGGAACACGTCACGTCTTATCTTTATGTCAGAGCTGTCACCTTTGTGTCAGAGTAATCATGGCCACCGTCATAAGGAGATATTTATTGCTTTAGGCTGATTTCGAACCGCATAAGGCTCTCCGTTGCTTTTGGGCCGCATGAAGCTTTCTGGGTTTTGAGCCGCATGAAGCCTTCTGGGTTTTGAGCCGCATGAGGCTCCATATTGATTTCGAGCCGCATAGAAAGTCCCCTTCTTTTCTACGCTTCTATACATATGTCTCGTCATAATCAATACATTCTTCTTGATTATAACCTTATACAACTAGACGTGCTTTGTTGCGTAGAACTTGTCCATCTTCACTTAGTTTATTTCAGAACACTCATTTGGTACCAATTATCGATTCACCAATAGGTTTAGGAACGAGTTTCCAAACTTGGTTTCTCTCAAATTGATTAAGTTCCTCTTGCATGGCATTAATCCAAAACTCACCATTAAATGCATCTTCTATATTCTTAGGATCTATTTGAGAAATGAAAGCTACATTTGCTGCTATTTCAGAATCTCTAAGAGAAGAGCGTGTACTTACACCTTTTGATACATCACCTATAATGAGTCTCTAGATGATCTGGTAAAAACTTCAATAATTCAAATTTATGAGTCAGATCTTCCACAGGACTCTTATCGGTTTTTGCTTGTACACCTTCATCATCACTGTCGCTAGATCTGTGACTATTGAGCTCATCAAAAGTAACGTTAATAGATTCTTCAACAATCATAGACCTTTTATTGAAAATTCTACATCCCTTAATCTTAGCAGCATATCCGAGAAATATCCCTTCATCTACTTTAGAGTCGAACTTACCCAAGTTGTCATTGATGTTCAGGATAAAACAGCGACATCCAAAAACTTTGAAATAAGAAATGTTTGGAATCCTTCCAAACCAAAGTTCATAAGGTATTTTCTTCGAGATGGATCGAATTAATACCATATTTAAAATATGACACGCTGTGCTAACAGCTTCTACCCAAAAATATTTAGGAAGATTATGCTGATTCAGCATGACTCTATCCATCTTGCTTAGAGTACGGTTCTTCTGTTCCACAACACCATTTTGTTGAGGAGTTCTAGGATAGGAAAATTCGTGGTAGTACCCACTATCATCATAAAACTTTTTAAAAAAAGTATTTACGAATTCGCCACCATGATCACTTCGGATACGAGTAATCATAAAGCTTTTTTCGTTTTGTACCTTTTTACAAAATAACTTGTTTGCCATTAAAATTGTATTATTGCAAATTTCAATACAAACAGAATTACAATATAGGACTTAGACGTAGTCCTAGGAGTACACTTTTGTTTAATCTGGATCCCTTGTGCCGATGGAGCGAGTGGTAATACGTTGACTCCGTTGACGATCTGGCGATGGTTATCGGTTCTCTGAAGGTCTGGATTGCTCTGGGTGCTGGAGCTCGCTGAGAGGAGGAAGACGTTGAGTGTCTGTATCTGCCTCTCGGGTGGTGCGAAGTCTCTGTCTATGTATGTTGCTCTGTATGTGCGTTGTGTGTGTAAGAAGAAAATGATCCCTCTATTTATAGCTTTGCAGGCTGGCTGCTCATGCGCGCATATGTAGGATGCGCCTGGACGTGGGGATGCTACGTGGTGATTGATGATGGAGGCGCATGGACGATGTGCCCTGATCGAGAGGTTGAATTCTTCATGCTGCTGTTGTGAACTGGCACGTAGCAGAGGAGAAGATCTTTCTATTGCTGAGATCTTGGGTGAGTTGAGTCAAAGAACACGTGTCGTCGACCCATGGCTCGGAGATCTCGGATTTGATGGGGAATGATCTGGTAGGATGCGCCTAGGATTGGGCGCATGAGGAGACCTTGGCTCGTAACCTTTAGGAGTCACGAACCATTCGGGGCGCATGGCTTTTGAGGCGCATGCGAGGCTTCAGTAGTGACTTTACTCCTGTCTTTGGGAATCAGAGAGAAGTCTGGGGCGCATAGCTTTTGAGGCGCATGCAGAGCTTCAATGGAGACTTTCCTTCTGTCTTTAGGGATTAGTGAAAAGTCTGAGGTGCATGGCTTTTGAGGCGCATGCAGATTTGGGCGCATGGCTGCGGAGGCGCATGCGAGATGATTGGGTGGCCACGTGGCAGTAGCCGTCGGAGGAAAAGTGATGATGATGCTGACGTTGGCGACGCTTCATCTTTTGAAAAAGCTGTCAACTGTTCACACTTCGGAAGGCGTGCTGCCAACTCTGTCAGTTCAGCATTTAATGTTTTTGACATTCGATGGACAGTTGAGTGGGCACATCGATCGACGTTCCACTAGGCGTATGGGGATGCATGGGGGTGCATCCCCCGTGAGGCGCTTGGTGTTGAAGAGCGCGTCTGTGTGATGCGCTTGATGTTGAAGGGCACGTCTGTGTGATGCGCTTGATGTTGAAGGGCGCGTCTGTGTGATGTGCGGTCTGGCCAGCGCATTCGCTTCGTGACATGTCTTTAATGGTCCGACTGTTACGATCTTCGAGTGCTTTAAATAGCCATTTTGACTTGGATGAATTTGAAGCATCCGGTTCATCCATTTAATGCAAATTCATTGCACGGAATTCGGAGAGCCATCCACTTGGCGCATGGGTTTGATTTGCCCGGCCTATAAATAGTGGCATGGAGAGAGTTTGCTTCTCGTTCTCTCACGTTTTTTCGACATAAATTTGTTCACTCGGATGCATTCTGTTGATGAGATGCTCCCGAGGGTGAAGATGCGATGCAATGTCTTTATTGATGCACATGAAGGTGACTGTTACATCCAAAAGTCGAAGTCGAGGGCTTCCGAGGCAGGCGGAAGGTGCATGTTGCATCCAAAGATCGGGATGCTCGAGCCTCGTCTCCATTATTCCGGAAGAGCCACAGATCGGAATGGCGGTGTTGCGGCTTTAGGGGCTCTTTCTTCCTTTAAAGTGGGTGTTGCCCACTCTGGTTGTGTTGAAAGCTGCTTCTTTGGCCGCAGTTTCGATTACGGTCTTCCTTGGCCTTTGGAGGCTCTTTCGAAGCCTCCCCTGGCCACAGGTTGGCTTACGGTGCTCCTCTCTTCCTCGGTTTGGGGAGCTCTTTCTCCAGTTAGAGGGTTGATTGCCACCCTCGTTCTGCTCAATAAATATTTCATTAGTCGAAGCATTCAGACGGCGGTGAGCCTGGCTGGAAGAGTGGCACATAACTGGGCTGCTGAAGGGATACACATAACTGAGGATGCACATAACTGAGCTGCTGAAAAGGATGCACCCTGCTGAGGGCACATGGTGGGATGCGCCTGACTGAGGGTGCATGGTGTCTGCTGCGCTTGTTCAAGAGCGCATGACGATCGCTGCGCATGATGATCGCCGCGCCTGGCTGTAGACTTAGGGTCCTTTCTTTTTGTAGAAGTTCTTCTTTGTACAACCTTTTCTAGACATGTAATAGACTTTTATATGTAATAAAAAGTCCTCTTTCAATGTCTACATTTGCTATTTGTAAAGTATTTGATCCGAGCTCCCTGGCGTATGAAGTGTCTGGCGCATAGGATTTCTGATCGTAAAATTCCATGCTTCTACAAGACCCCCTTCAAAGTTTTCAAAACCTTTGGACAAGTTTTGGAATACTTTGAATAAGAAGCATGGCGGTTGGGACGCATGTCTGTTCGGGTGCATCCGCGCATCAGTGATGGGGCGCATGCTCCTCTCAGTTAATGCAAATAATAACGCCTCGATAACCAAAAAGATTAATGATGATTTTTTTAGATTTATTTGCAGTTATCTTCTCACAGAACCCGAGGCGGCGGCTGAGGTCACACGTCATCGTCACGCGTGCGACTGGGCCTATAAATAGGCGTGAGGTGGAGAGAGAGAGAGAGTTCTTCTTCTTTTTGCTTTTGCCTTTTAGAGTTCTTCTTCACAAAAACCCTAACTTTCTTCTCTCAAGGAATGGCTCCCAAGACTCCTCGCAGCGGTGCTGGCAAGGGAAGAGGCAAAGGAAAGGAGCCTGTAGAGGCTGCCGCGGCTGATGTTCTCCGTCCGCCTGTCAACGTTCGGCCGGCGGTGGTTGGTGAGTTTCATCATCTTCACATACACCAATGCACATGGACCTTGAGTCTGGATAATGTGCTGAGGTTTTTTTTTTGCCGCCGACGCACATGGGTTTAAACCTAAAGATGTGCCGAGGCTCTACTGCTGACGCGCATGGATTTAGACCCTGATGATGTGTTGAAGCTCCACTGCTGATGCACATGGGTTTAAACCCTGATGATGCGATGAAGCTCCACTGCTGACGTACATAGGTTTGAACCCTGATGATGCGCTGAAGCTCCGCTGCTGACGTGCATGGGTTTAGACCCTGCTGATGCATCGAAGCTCCTTTTTCAGATACGCTATGCGCTTTTGATGAGGACGAGGCTCAGATTCTTTTATTGTTTCTAACATCCTTGAATCTTTGCCAGTGTCGATGATTGTCCCACTCTTGAATGAGGTTCTTCTGGACGCTGCCCTCTGCCAGATGGGAGTAGATTACGATGAGGAGGTGATAAACCCTGCTCAAGCCGTTATTATGCTGGATCAGCATCCCGAAAGAATAACTCAAATCCGGAAACAATATCATGGGTTCCTCAAACGGATGATAGAGCGTGGCGTCTTGAAATCTGCCACTTCTGATAAAGTGACCTTCTTGAAGCCTGAGTTCCTGTTTGGGGATCGCCTTACTTCTATTGAAGCAAAGGTGCTGAAGGTCAAGGAAGACTGGTTCTTTACAGCAAGGGGAGTGCATATGACTGTTAAGCAACTCGAACGTCAATGGCCTTTGACGGCTTTCTGTCGTCTTGCTTCTAAGAGGAGGATGTCTTGGGATCTAACCCCATCTCGGGGGGGAGCGGTGGCAGGCGTCATCAGAATCGATTCTACCTCCGATCAAAGGGATACTTTGGCCGTCGTGCGGTCTGGGCCTTCTTTCACCTGGCGGACTCTTCGTCCTGGGAGCATTTACAGTGATGTTCCCATCGATATATTTGCCTTTGGTGCCTCGACCTTTGTAAATCGCATGTTGTTGATGGAGCGATCATACCCGAAAGGAGAATTTCGGGTAGAGGGTTGGTGTCATTACGTTTCCAAATGGGACAAACTGACACTCTGGATCCTGTCGCGGTTTCAGACTGAGCTCCGAGAGATTGGGCTGATTGCCGCAATCCGTGCTACTCAGGCAGGCCTCGACATTAACAGGCATATGTTCCTCGTGCTCCTGGAGATGTTTGATACCCATACCGGGACCTTCTTCACTCCGGTGGGGGAGCTAGGGCTCGTACTTCATGAGATGTATGAGGTATCAAAGCTTCCTTGGGGATCAGAACCTTATGAGGAGTACTTCCCGACCAACGAGGAGTTTCAAGTCCTGAGGGACAAAGCTGAGGAGATGATGGCCGTCTTCAAGGAAGTGGCGAGTCATCATTACTATATGCAGAAGAGGGATAAGAGCGGGTCGCAGCCTCATATGACCGCTTGGAGAGATTACGTCTTTAAGCAAGACAAAGAGGATCCCTTCCAGTTTTCCACTCCGCCAGCGCTTTCCCGTAGCGAGGTGCTCTCCGAAATGAGCAGGTTAGGTGAGAAGAATCCCCAGGAAAACGAGGACCGACAGTCGGATGAACGCTCCTATAGCTGCTTCTGGCACCTTACTCATCGGATGTCGTCAAAAGCAGTATTAGTCGCGTATCTTATGGTTTGGCTTCGGGATTATGTCTTCTCGGGAGGGTCCAGCTCTGTAGAGAGGGTGACCCGGAACTTAATCCTGCCAGCCGTGAAGTTGGTCTTTGGCCGGCGCCTGGCTCTACTCCCCGCAATGGTGTGTAACCTGCTGCGAGGTTTACGGGAATTTGCAGGAAATGTGGGTCATGACCGAGGTAGGAACGACAACTTCCCGCGTGCCGAACTGCCGTTTCATTATTTGATGGGGTGGTTAATTTTATATCATCCCAATGTGATGAGCCCGGGTTCGGAAGAAGATAACAGGGCCGGAGACGCATTCCTCCGCCATTTCCACCAGAGGAGCTGGTCGTATACTGGCGTCCCTGTTTGCCGGAAAGTTTTATCCCGCCTTCAGGGGTGGAAGATCACCAAAGTTGGTCCTATCTTCTTGGGTTTTGAGGCCAACGAAGACTTAATGGACTCGGGTGAAGATGCCACCACTCTGTCTTCATGGGAATTCTGCTGGTTGCAAAGTATTCGGCCGTCCCATCTGGTGTATCGGAACAGGAACCAGTGTTACCTGGAATCGTATTTGTCGAGCCGTTTTGCACGGCAATTTGGGTATGCTCAGTTGATGTTGGATAATCCCAGTATCACCCTGGGGTACACTGGAAGTTTACGGGATGGTGCACGAGCTTGGCATTACTATAATGTCGGATGTACCGGAGCTCGCTTTACGCTGCCCGTCCAGAATTCGCGGCTGCCGATTCTTTATTCAGACGCCAAATTTTACTGTGTTATGGCTGCCGCGCCTTCCGGATATGATAGGAAGACCAGTCTTATCGCAGGCACCCAGTTAGCGGTGGCCGGGAACATATTGGCGAAGGCTCGATCGTACCGTCCGCCAGAGGCGGGTTATCGAGGTGCCCCTACCGTATCCACAGGGGGTCAGGCAGAACCCTCGGTCGATCCATCGAAGAGACGTACGGATACAGAGGCTGGCTCTCCTGCGTTAAAGAGGCAGAAAAAGGCACCATCACCGACAGTGTCATCGGACTCGGCACCTGTTGAGGTAAGGATGTCCCCCATAGTCTGGTTTAGGTTCAACATTTCATGTGACCACTGCTTCCTTTTTGTATGAGCCGCTAAAAAGGAGACCCCGTACTCCGAAGTCTGGTGGGAGCAGGCCAAAGGAGGTGGCGGGCTCGTCTGAAGTGCGCATCTCGCCAATTGTAATGTCTCCCATGGGGGAGAACCCGGATGATGCTGTTGTTGTAGAGATTCCTGCATCCCCAGATTATGTTAGAAGGGAAGCTGAGGATGCAGCAGCTTCCGAGATGATGAAGGCCGCCGCGGGGGCCTTAGACGCCGAGGGTCCAGCAGACACGGGGCTTCCTGGTGATGAAGTGGAGTGGGTTTCGTCGTCTTTAGATGACGTTCCTCCAGAGTTGCAAGTGTCTGTTGCGGGGGCAACAGATATAGTTGGAACAGAGGAGAGGGTTGATTCCCCTCCTTGTCATGATGAGGGGAGGTCGGCTGTGATGTTGTCGAGCCCTACCCCAGACTCAGCAGCGGAGGCTGAGGTGGCTATCGATCAGGAGGTAGCGACAGATCCTGTCCCTGTAGAGGGATTTGATGAGAAGAATGAGACTCATCTGCCGGTCCTGACTCTAGGGGCGAGTCAGGAGACAAGTGTTGATCTCCCTGTTCTGCCAGAGAGGGAATGTCCCGTACTGGCTGCTGATAGCACGTTGGGGGCTGATGAGGTGGCCACTGACGTCGGCGGTTCTTCCGAGTTTGGGAAGGGTAAGGGTTTGATGGAACCCTCTGTTGCTCCTTCCACTTGGGTTACTATATCGACGCCTATCTCGGCTCCCTCTGTTCTTTCGGCTCCTCGGGCTTATAGTCAGGCCCCTGTTGATGAAGAGCATGTTGATGCCGAGGTTCCAGCCTCGTAGGTTGAGGTCGACGGGCCTTCTTCCGGCCCGCTAACTAGAGCAGCTCCTCCAACTCCTGCTATGACGTCGCAGGTGCTGGCGGATGTAGATGAATATATGAAATTCATTATCGAGGCGGTGTATAAAATGCTGCAGAGGGGTGTGTCAGCGGTGATGGACGCCAATGGGAGCTTTGCGACGGCAAAAACTCTGGCACTGCCTCATATCAACCTGATTCGTCTTCACCAGGGCCATGATCATATGGCCGAGATCCTGGAGGCTTCAGTGGCTGAGCTGGACCAGCGGCTTTCTTAATTCCAGTGTATTCAGCGAAATGACCTCTCCGTCCTGATAGATGCGGAGAAGGAGAAGCTGATCGCCGAGACCGAGTCTTCTTACCAGGCTACCGTGAGTGTCTGGGAACGCGAAGTGGCTGAGACTGAAGCTGTAATGGAGCGGTTGTCTCAGTCTATGCAGAAGACGGTGGAGGCGCGAGCTGCGTTGGACGCTAGTATCGCGGAGATTGATGCCCAGATCTACCGCCTTGAGGACCAGTGGGCCCGACTCCTGTTAGACGTCGAACGTGTCCAGGCTGAACACGTAGCATTCAAAAAGGAGGAGGCAGCTTTCACCCACCGGGCTCTTGTTCTGGCTCAGCAGCGGCAGCAGCTGGATGAGAAGCATGAGAATGACACCTCTCCTGAGGCCATTGAAACGATGCGTCAAGAGGCTGAACGTCGAGTCTTGGCAACTGTGGAGACTAGGGCGGCAGACTTGAGGCGTCGAATTGAAGAGCTTTCAGCCAACCCTGGGGATGTTTAGAGCTTGTAGTCTCTTCTTTTTGTGTATTTGCAACTCTTGCTGGGGATAGTGTAATCCTTTACTCTCCTTTTTTAGAAATAAAGAAGTACATAATTTTCTGTGATGCGTTCATTTTTGCTTGTCATGAACTTTGATGATTTGTGTGGACCTATTATCTTTTGCGTACCTTAGTTTTTAGGTACAGATAATAAGTTTGAAAGAACCAACATGTTTGCTCAGAGGTAATGTGGACGTGGCAAATATGGGATTCAAAATGATAGAATCTTCCTACTCAGAGGTGTTATGGTCGTGGTAGGAATAACTCTGGAGGATACGCGGAACTACTCAGAGGTAATGTGGACGTGGAAGTTCTGCGATTAATGTACGGCAACACAGGGGTTGTCTATACTGGATGTTTACTCAGAGGTAATGTGGACGTGGTAAACATGAAGGGTAGCGTAGTCTTACGGAGTGTAAGATTCCTCTTTGTAGGGCATAAAGGAACAACTCAGAGGTGATGTGGACGTGGTTGTCCTTCTACTGGAGGATGCTACGGAACAGCTGGGTTCCGGAAGCGTATGATTTTATGGAAGGGAATTGTCTGTGAGCCCTGATGATTGGGTCCACAGATCCCCTGGTGGAAGCACATGTCTGAAAGATGTCAAGAGTAGTACTTTTTTAGGAACGTGCCGTTGATGGACATCATGAACAAGTCCCCATTGAGTTTGGCGAGGCGGTAAGCACCGTTTGAGTATACCGTCTCTATGATAAAAGGTCCTTCCCACTTGGGTTTGAACTTTCCTGGTGTCTTGTGAGTCAACACCATCGACCTCCTGACTGCCAGAACCAGGTCGCCTACTTGGAAAGTCCTCTGTTTGACCTTCTTGTTGAAAGTCTGTGATATATGGGCTTGGTAGAGTTCGATACGTTGTTGAGCTAGGAGACGCTTTTCATCAAGTGCCTCTAGTTCCCGCAGACGATGACGTTGATTGTCCTCTTCTGTGAGTTGGTTTGTGATCGCTACACGGAGAGAGGGTATCTGGATCTCGAGAGGCAGTACCGCTTCGCTCTCGTAGACCAGAAAGAATGGTGTATTGCCTGTCGGTGTCCGTACCGTCATACGGTAGGCCCAAAGGCATTCGCCGAGCTTTTTGTCCCAGTCGTATTTGTTAGATGACACGGCCATTTTGAGTAGCCTGACGATAGTCTTGTTGAACGCCTCGGCCAATCCGTTTGCTGCCGGATTGTAGGGGGTTGATGCCACATTTTGAATGCGATTCTTGTCACAAAATCTGCTGAAAACATGGCTGATGAACTGAGGACCATTATCGTGGATGATCCTCCGGGGTACTCCGAAACGGTAGATGACGTGGTGCTTGATGAAGCTTATCACTCTGGAGCTTTTCACTTCTGCCAGTGGAACTGCTTCTGCCCATTTGGAGAAGTAGTCGGTTATGGCTAGGATAAAGCGGTGTCCTCTCGATAAAGGAGGGGTGATCGGTCCCACAATGTCTATGCCCCAAGCTTCGAAGGGCCAGGAGGCGACTGTAGGGTGTAGTGGTTCTGATGGTGTATGAATGAAGTCTGCATGAAGCTGGCACGCATGGCACTTCTTAGCATAGTCGACAGCATCAGCGGCCATAGTTGGCCAGTAGTAGCCCATGCGTCGTAGTCGGTCCTGCAACTTAGGGCCAGGTTGATAGGCCCCACAGGTTCCATCGTGAGCTTCTCGAAGGGCTTCGACTGCTTCTTTATTGGACAAACATCGAAGGAGAAGTCCATCGTAGGAGTGTCGGTACAGCATTTTAGTGGCTGTATCGTAGTAAAATCAAAGAGAGCGTCTCCTGACTGAGACGGCTTCTTTCGGGTCCTCTGGGAGAATTTCGTAGACAGCGAAGTCGATGAACGGGAATCTCCAGTCTCGGACGTTAACACCGGCACTCGTTGACATGGCATGGGCCACTCGTGAGCACAGGTTATTTTTAGGACAGACCAAGTCTCGACCAACTATCGTGACGTAGTATTGAGTCCCGAGGGGTGCTGCCAAGGAGGCTGCGAGGCCAGCCAGAGCATCAGTCTCCAGATTTTGTAGACGAGGTACGTATTTGATGAAGAACTCGGTGAAGGTTAAAATGATATTTAATGCAACTTCATGGTAAGGGATCAGATCTTTATGGCGAACCTCGTATTGCCCTCTGATCTGGTTTACGACGAGTTTTGAGTCGCCGTAGGCTTCCAGATGATTCACCCCCAGCTGTTATGCCAGCTGGAGTCACATAATGAGCGCGTTGTACTCGGCAACATTGTTGGAGCACGGCTTCGAAAGGGAGTAAGCACGCTGGATGACCAGCTGATCGAGGGAGACTAATACTACCCCCACTCCTGCGATAATTTGGCCTTTGGGGCCTGTTCTTGAAGCGCCATCAAAAAATATCCGCCAGACGGAGCCTTCTTCGGTGACGTTTGATTCTTGGACCTCATCCGGGATGTCTTCGTAGAGTCTTGAGGACTCTGGGATGGGGTGTGCAGCTAAAAAGTCGGCCATAGCTTGACCCTTAACAGCTTTTTATGGAACGAGCACCATGTTGTATGGCGTTAGCAAGATCGCCCATGTGGCATGCCGGGAGTTTAATGATCTTGGCTTCGTCATGAGGACTCTGAGCAGATTGACTCGGGAAATAACATGATTTGTCTGGCCCGAGACATAATGACGAGTCTTTTGGATGGCAAATACCAAAGCCAAGCACTCCTTTTCAATGGGGTTGTACCGGTGTTCAGCCCCGATCAGAGTTCGACTGAGGTAGTAGATTGCTTGCTCATAGCCTGTATCGCTGTTCTGAGCTAGCAGAGCACCGAGGGAATGATCCATGGCACGGACGTAGAGGATAAATGGTTTGCCGACGACGGGTGCCACCAGGACTGGCGGGCTTGTCAGATAAGCCTTGATGTCGTCGAAAGCCTTTTGGCACTCCTCTGTCAAGACGTAAGAGACTCCCTTCTTCATGAGCTGAGTGAAGGGTTGACATTTGCCGGAAAGGTTTGCTATGAACCTCCGGATGTATGCCAGACGCCCCTGTAGGCCTCGAAGTTCTTGAAGGTTCTTCGGAGGGTCCATATCGAGGATGGCTTTGGTCTTCTCGGGATCGACATGAATGCCTTTCGCCGTGATGATGAAGCCCAAGAACTTTCTGCTAGAAACCCCTAGGAAGGATTTAGCGGGGTTCATCTTGAGTTGGTGCGCCCGCATGAGATCGAAGACTGTCTTGAGGTCTTGCAGGTGATCTCCTTTGAGATGGCTCTTGACTGCGATGTCGTCAACATAGCATTCGACTGTCTTGCGAACGTGCTGACAGAAAATGGTGCTCATAGCTCGTTGGTATGTCATACCAGCATTCTTCAAGCCGAAGGGCATCACTGTGTCACAGAAAATGCCCTTTGGAGTCCTGAATGACGTGTGTTTTGCGTCATCGGGGAACATCTTGATCTGGTTGTAGCCCGAATACCCGTCCATGAAAGACATGCGCTCGAAGCCACATGTGTTGTCGATCATCACGTCGGTGATTGGAAGCGGGAATTCGTCCTTCGGGCAAGCAGAGTTGAGGTCCCTGAAGTCGATACAAACTCGTATCTTCCCATTCTTCTTGGTGACAGGGACGACGTTGGCTACCCAATCTGGGTGTTGTTCTTCACGGATGAAGCTGCTGGTCAAGAGTTTGTCCACCTCCTGATCAATGGCGTTCATGATGTCCGGACGAAAGCGTCGCTGTTGTTGTTTGATAGGCATGGCATCAGGTAAGATGTTCAACCTATGCATCGCGATCTGGGGATCAAGTCCCAGCATATCTTCGTAGCTCCAGGCGAAGACATCGATATACTCTTTAGCCAGCTGGATTAAAGATTCTCGATCTTCTCCTTTCAGGCTTTTGTTGATGAAGATGGATTTGGAAGAAGATTCATCCCCAAGGTCGATCTGCTCGACCTCGTCTTCGGTGGGAGGTTCACGTAATTCAAAACGAGACTTCCATTGTTCTCCTAGGCGTTGAGCCCAGGGTTCTTCTTCGAAGAATTCTGTCGTTTGATTTTCGCCTTCATCTTCTTGAGGTTGTGCAGATGTCATGTTGGCTGACATCACTCTCTTGAAGACTGAACCGATACTGGTATCGGAATCCCAGATTGATGCTTCAGACGAGTGAGAATGTTCTACTTCTTCTGCGTCTGAACCCTCTGGAGTTGATGGTGGCATGACATAGCCTACCCCCCGTCGAGTTCGATTATAGTAGTCCTACGGCTTTCCTTTAGGTGTTGGAAGCCGGAGAGGGAGACGTCGACCCTTGCCGTAGTTCAGGCCTTTGTTGCTTTTTAGGTCGTAACCCATCTTTTGGATGAGGTACTTTGCCGTATCCGTGTACCGATAGACTTGCATTCTGCCGGTATCTGGTTCTGGCTCGAGTGGCGGGAGGTCTTGATGACGCTCAACTTTGCCAAAGATGATGGATTCTTCGTCTCGACTTCGCGGCGGGACTATGTAACAGACCCCTTGGGACGGGACTCCTCGATTTATATGATGGACGGTCGTTATTTGTGTTTACAACGACCGCAGAGCGTTATCTAATGTATACATAGCATTCCAATGTGGAAGACTAGAATAATTAAAAGACACTCTATTATTGATGAAATACGAGATTTTATTCCGCGGGATTACATTGTCCAGAGAGGGTGCATCTACATCAGCAGAGATATATTCCCCTAGCTCTTCATCTGTGAGTACTGGGGTTGGATCGGGAGAGTCCACCACAGCTTTGATTCCGGGGTCCGAGAGGGCTACGTGGGCCGTCTCTGGCAGCCTGGATTACGGCGGCTTGCCTTTAAGACGCACCTTCAGAGGTGCCCCCACCGTGCCTCCGGTGATTGGTGCCTTCCTTTGTAGTTTTGCCACGAGGGGAGCCGATGTCTGAGGCGGCTTTTCCTTGAGGCGTATCTTCAAATGAGCTTCAGGAGCAGTTGGTGCTTTCCCGGGTAGCTTGATGTTCATGGGAGGCAACTTCTGAGGCGGTTTGCCTTTGAGTCGGATCTTCAAAGGAGCGTCGGGAGTTGTCTCAGGCTCCATGTCCGGCTCTGCTGCCGTTTCTGCCTCGTCGTCAGCCTCATTGGCTTCCTCCTCGTCAGGTGACTTGTACAAGTCGGCATCGGTGAAGTAGGCTTCAATCCCTTTAAAAGGGTCAATGTCCGCAAACTCCGTCCGGATGACGTCATTGGTGGACACATACTTCATACATTGGTGGAGCGTGGATGGCACCACCATGTACTCATGCAGCCATGGACGACCCAACAGAAGGTTGTAGTTAACTTCGGCGTCCATGACGTAGCAAGTGACCTCGGTTCTGAGGTTACCGATATAGCACTTTAGTCGTATTTTGCCCAGTAGTTCGCTTTTGCTAGCGTTGAAGCCACTGATTGTTGTGTTGGAGGGCGCCAGTCGGTACATTAGGATCTCCAGTGTTGAGAGCAGCATCTTCGGGATGATGCTGAGGGAAGACCCTGGATCGATCTGAATTCGCTTCACCTTGACTGAACCGATATACCCTGTATAATACAGCGGCCTGTTGTGTCGGTTGTGCTTGAACAGCATGTCCTGTTGGGTGAAGGTTATATTGGGGATAACCTCATCCGTACAGTGGCAGTACGTGCATGCAGTCGGGAGATCTTCAGGCTACTTGACCTGACTGAGAAAGGAATCGGCTTCTTTCAGAGCTTCACAGAGAGCTTCTCGGGTATCTTTAGAAAGACGAAGGAGCTCAAACAGAGATAAGCGGGCAGGAGTACTGGCCAGTTGTGCCAGTATGTCGAAGTTGTGGGGCTTGGTTAGCCCCGAAGCATTCTCCTTTCGCAGAGGCCTATCAAAGCGGGCCTCTATCTGCTTCTGCTTATTGGCTGCTGGGGGCTTAGACGGGCCCTCCTCCTGGACAGCTGGGACGGTGCAAGGAGGCACCACCTCGACGGCAGCATCGTCAGGTTGGGCGTTCTGTTGTGAACGCGTCTGTACAGGAAGTGCCTCTTCCACTGAGGAAGAGATCATACGGCAAGACTTGATCTTCCTGCCTTTGGATTTGGAGGTAGGACGTACCTCCGGTTGAGTCACCTCGGAGACAAGATCAGGATGAAACCATAGGATCTCTCCCCGAGATGTAGTGAGTGGGATGAGTCCACTCACATTGTCACGAGTAGGTGGTAAGTTAACCACCTCCATTGTCGCCTTAGGGATGGGGACGACGCCATCTTGTGTTGTAGTCGGCGGCAAGGTGCCGAGCTGGAGTGACACCACGTTGGCCGACACCGTCTTCTTTTCGTAGTCGATGGAGATTACATCCGCATTGATCATGTGCTGGATGTAATTCTTGAGGACGTAGCAGTCCTTGGTTGGGTGTCTGACAAACCGATGGTAGTGACAGTACCTCGGGTTGTCCACTTTTCCAACCTCGTCGGGACGCTTCGGGTCCGGCAGCTTGATCTTGTCACCCTGCTTCAGTATCTCAAAGAGTTGCAGGATGTCTTCATCGTTGAACGAATAAGCCTCCTTCGGCCTTGGTGCAAGTGGAGGCTTCTGAGTTGGCGCTGATGCACCTTTTGAGGCATTGACAGTCAACGCCTGTTTCCCCTTCGTCTCTCGCCCGGGGTTGTTGGCTGCAGGCCGTTTTCCCTTGTCCTCAAAGGCAGGGAAACTGACTCCCAGAAGACGAGCATTGGCCGCCTTCTTTTCTGCAGCCTCAGCTTCTATGATCAAGGAACTCCAGTCGGGAGGAGGAGTAGAGTTGAGCCAGAGTTTGACTGCAGGCAGCATGTTCATACTGCAGGAGGAGAGGAGCGCGTGTTCTGGCATGCCTGGAGGCAGTCTGAAGCTGGCCTGTCGAAAGCGTTCGATGAACACTCGAACTGTTTCCTTCTCCTTCTGGAGTATTTCTATAAGGGATGCCATTGTCATGTCCTTCCCGCCGTCGTAGAAACGGTCGAGAAAAAGGCGCGTCAGGTCGTCGAAGGAAGATATGGAATTGTCGGGGAGGCTGCAGTACCAGTCGTACGCTACTCCCTTCAGTGCCCCGACAAATATACTGGTAAGTAGCGCGTCCTTGTCACGACCCGCACCCTAGAGTAAGGGCATGAGAAGTGGGCACGTCCAGCCTACGTCGCAGTGTCGGCGGTAGAACGCTGTCCTAGGTTACTATCTAATCAACAACTCATGCAATTATATAATGTACTTGTCAAATCTCAACTCCGAACGGAGGACAAGTATAGATATAATAAAATCTCAATCACAGTCTAAGCACGATAAGATAACACAGAAGTTTATAACTAAAAACCAAATAACAACTTTTATAAACTACTAAATAATAATATCTTAAACAAACTCAAATACAAACTCGTATCTCAAGTTATTACAATTCAAGTTCTAAAACATGAAACTAAACCAAGTCTACTAGCTAGTCTCCCGATCACTCCTGAGTGTCGGGGCCATAGGTAGCTAAGCCATCTCCTGCTCCAAGGCAAGTGGGGCAAATGTCCTCAGGGCAATCATCTGTAATATTTCAACAGGTCCAGTCAGGACAGGAACGAGTACATTTCATCAAGAAATTCCAAGTAAATGACAGAGAACTATAAAGCAGTTATAGACAGTTGTATTGATGAATATGGCAGTTTATGTTCAGGTGATGGTAAGAAAAACAGATAAAGTGCAAGGAAAGTAAATAACTAAACAAGAGAAGAATCATAGCAAGGAAGACTGTAAAATATAATCTAGCTGAACTAGAGTAACATAATGAGTTCAGATGTACAATATAAGTCGAGTGTAATCCCAAAGTGAGTCTAATACATGATGAGTCGAATGTGATTCTAATCATTGTTCCAATAAGGTGATTCGAATAAGATAATGCGAATAGTGATTCGAATAAGGTGATACGAATAGTGATTCGAATGATAATCAGACAATGATTCGAATAAATTCTCCAAGTGTGTTTTAAAATACCGAGATCGACATGTAAACGGCTGTAGGTAATACGGCACACCACACACTCGCGAAGTGTGTGATGGCTATCGTTCGAATATAATGCACAGAGGGGTGATTCGAATAGGGGGATATGTCTACATGTCTAATCAGTATTTCCCCGCCCAGTCTAATACAAATGAATCCACAATCCAACACATAAGACGAATACAAGTCCAACCAACATATGAAGATACGAATAGGGTGATTCGAATAGTGATTCGTATGATGATTCGTATGGTGATTCGAATAATAGTGGTAAGACAAGTAAGTATGTGTGTCGCATACATGGATTCAGAAATAATAATACGTGTTTGTAACAGAGAATCACATACAGCTAACTAGAACTGAAGTACAGTAATTGACAAGTAAATGAAAGAACTATCAGAGAATGTACTCGCCTGTTACTCTGAAAAGAGTAATAAAATATCAGATGTCTGCACCGGAGTCACAAATTCCTAAATAGAGCAGTACAGGTTATAATGTGATTAAAACAAGGTAAATAAAATCTACGATGCAATCTACATGATTCTAAGTCAATTCTAGGTCAAAGTCAACTTTAAGTCAACCCTGGTCAACTGTCTATGTCAAACTAGGTCCAAGTCAGACTTGGTCAACTCTGGGTCAACCCAAGTCAACTACACTAGTCAAACTAGGTCAATCCTAGTCTAGTCAAGTCTCACTAGGGCTAACCAAGCCTAGACTAGCAAGCACACATCAAAACTGGGCTATACAAGTCAACAACACACATTGACTGGCATTCATGCCATACACATAGACCATGTGCCATATACATAGCCTATAAGCTATGAGGGCTATATCACATATTCCCACACCTTATATATACACTAATTTAATATAATTTATCATATACATATATATGTATACATACCACATTATTGTATCTAGCATATAGAAATATGTATATATACATACACATAGAAGGATAGGAAAGGCAATGTGCATTTGTGTTCATGTGTGTGTGTGTGTGTGTTGAGAGACATGAGAGTGTCAAAGTAAATTAGAGTGTGTGTGTGTCTCATGGAACAGTGAGGGTGTGAGTCATGGTGTAGTGTTTAGGCAAATGTGTAGAGTAGGAATGAATCTCAGGTTATTCCTATACATCCTCAGATTACAGTTAACATTGAATCCAATTACAAAATCAGTTTTCAGTTTAACATATCATTCTCAGTTCAAAAGGAAAAAATAAACAGTGCCAATGTGAGCCTGTGGTGTGTGTGTGCTGTGATATAAAGACTGCAATTAATCTCAGTTATCAACACATTCTCAGGTTTCCTAAGGATTGAATCTCAGGATTCATCTATGAACCAAACCTATCATTCCCTCCACTCTATATTACATGTATCAAATAGATTTAAAACCCAAATCCCAACCTAACTCTGGTATTAAGTCTCAGGTTCACATTGACTCTCAGATAGCTAACAGTCATAGGCATCTCAGGAATTTCCTGAGACAGAGACATGTTAACACCCAAATTCAATCTCATGTTTCAGAGATTAGAATCTCAGGATTTTGCATAACTGTAAACCTCAGGATTCGACAGTAAACTCAAATGTATCCCAGGTTTGGTACACAACCTGTCAATAGGAATCTCAGGATTTTAGTATAACATGAATTCAAAAACCAAAATCAGTGATATAAACATGACTGAAACATATCCTATCTAAACATGACTGAAACAGTAAAACAGTTCCCCAAGTCTAAGTCCTACCACTGAGCCACTGCTCTTCCTACTGCTAGCTACTGCTGCCTACTCTACAGCACTCTCACACAAGGTAAACCCACTGCCAACTGAGCTCTGCTAGCAGCTGCTAGGGCCATGCCAAGGAAATCCAAGTCCAACTCAGGGAGCCAAGTCTCTGCTACTGCTACTCAGGATACCAACCCAATCCAAAACTCCTCTCTTCTCAGGTATCTCTTTACCTGTCAATGGATTCAAACCCAGGATCCCAACCATCACAATACTCAATATATCAAGCAAAACTCTTACTATCAACATTAACCATACTAACTTAAAACCCCACTTAGAAACCTATTCAAAACTCAACCCAGGTAATTAGATGGAACTCATCGAATTTGAATTGCACTCTTGGAGTATTGAATCAGTAACAAAGTGTATCAGTCGACTGTTTCAAAGAACAGTCCTCTCCATACCAAAATTCCACTCCATAATCAATCCATACCCAATCTCACATGTAACCACCTTAGCATTAGCTAATACACATGTATAAATCAAATATGGCAAGTTAACAGTAATTAGATCGAGTTAACAGGAAATCCAATCTCAG
Source organism: Iris pallida (assembly GCA_029216955.1). NCBI lineage: Eukaryota > Viridiplantae > Streptophyta > Magnoliopsida > Asparagales > Iridaceae > Iris > Iris pallida. The sequence goes on along the minus strand of JANAVB010042654.1, from coordinate 47,462 downwards.
GAATTATAAAACTGCAAGTGTATCAGTCAATACTTTAAAAACATCATTTTTCGAATTGAAAACCCCAAATAATTAGTAAATAAAATGTGCAGGCAGGTGTACACATAACATGTGTCATGGGGAGGGTGTTCGTGTCCAACAAGGTGGACATGAACGTGTCCAGAGCAGTAATGGAAGTGTCAGGAACAGTGTAGAATCACTTCCTCGTGCGGCCAGTCCTCGATAGATTGGATACGACACGAAGCATCTGACACTACGTGCACTTGGACACGGGTAGCCCAACTATAGGGCTACCATGTCGACACAACACGACGTGTCGACGTTGTGTCTACACGCAATAGGAAGGGCGTATCAGAACGCGATCTTTTGCGCGCACTGTGCAGTGTAAATCCAGTACACGTGTCCGTGCTCCCTCGACACGACACGATTCGACACGAAACATCGGGGGAGGCCTGACAGACATTGCCCCTACCCCCATGTCAAGTTTGAAGTGTCCACGTGTCCTGTGTAGGGAGGAATAAAGGTCGGGTAGCAGGACACTGCACGACAGTGTCGTACAGCGTGTTCGTGTCCAATTTGGACACGGACACGACACAGTTTCGTGCTCAGTCCTAGGGTTTTGTCATCAGCATGACAAGGGCTACAAAAACATGTAATTAGTTTTGAAATTTAACAGCATTCATTTCATTCAAGCATTTCCTCAAACACCTATTCAAATACATCGATACGTGCCCGATACGGACACGAAATGGACACGGATTCCTACCAAACTTGGGCTACACCTAGGGGAACCCTAAATGAATGCATCTATGAAGAAAAATCGTGATTTTAATGGGTGTAGATAGGTTTACCTATTGAGGGCTAGAATCTCAATGTAAAGAGCCTCGATTCGATGTCTTCTTCGATTTCCTCCGGTTCAATCGTCCTCGAACCTTGCTAGCAAGCCCCCACAAGTATCCTCTACTGTTGGGGATGATGGTACAATTGATTTGACTCAATTTGGGCTCAATTTGGATTAATGGGGAGAGTTTTAGGGAAGAACAAAGTAGGGCTTTTCTAGGGTTTGTAAAAGAGGCCAAGACTTTGTTAATGTGACTTTATAGGAGGGGGGGTCTTGTGGCTGTTGAAATCAGTAGGGTTAGGGTTTTAGATGAGTGGTTAGGATCACTCCACCAATTTCCAAGGTTTCCTATTGGTTAAGGCTTCTTTTCACAAATATCTCAAAAGTAAAATATCTTTCCTAATAATATCTAGATATTACACTAATGTGATTACTTAATGAAATCCTCTAACTTAGCTTCTAGGGTCATGGTTAACATCTAGATTAGGCTAACTTCTAGGTCAAGTCTCAACAATGTAACTAACACATATTTAATTAATATAATTCACAATTTCACAAAAGTGTCAAAATGACCAAAATACCCCTAGGCTTAAATGTAGAAATTTGAAATCCTAAACACATGATTAGGTCTCCTTGGTCATGATTAGTCTTCTAGGTCATGCATGACTAAGGTTACACTAGTAAAACACCAATTCCACATTTCACTCAATTAAATAGTTTTAAAATAACTAAAAATCACCAAAAATCATATCATGACTTAAATATCATTATTAAATGATTTAAAATACAAAAGTTCAAAATTACCCTCATTTGGAAAATTGGGTGTTACAAGTCTACCCTCCTTAGAAGAATTTCGTCCTCGAAATTAAGATGATTGTACTCCTGCTAGGTCAAACCCCCAAATCAAACAAGGTCAAGATAATATGCAAAACTCTGTCCTACTGGTCGTGATTCCACAGTCTCGAACAGGATAACTACGCTATCTAGCATATCACAAACATATCCTGGCTGGTACTAATGGAAATCACACATGAAGGTGAAAGAAGGACAAGAAAGACAGACCTGCTAACCCGTCACACATAGCGTCGGTCTACTCGACTGTCAGCACAAAAGCCCTGCCCTCTGGGGTATATCCCTCTGATGGTGCGGGGCACGGTACTACGCTATAGGTGGCCTAGCTCCCTCTATATAATCCATGATACTCAAGTATCATCCACACTGATATTCTATTCCATCATACTAGGGCACCATCTATATGGTATCTATCCTGTAATTTGATAATCATACCCGTCTATCCAGAACCATGTTACCAGAATCCTCGTCACACCAGTAAGTATGGCTGCGATAATCCATAGAATCCACAACTAATGCATATACCTCTAGAATCATGGTATTTTAAAATTTTTGCATTGCCGCTAGCTTGGCTGCGAAAACTTTAAATTCCCACACCCGAGAAATATATCCAAAATCAGACTCTATCTCATCGCCCAACCAGCTGATATGGCAGTAAAAGACCCTAGATTCCATGACAGAGACAACCTAGCCCATAATGTTATCTTGGTAGAAAATCAAGTCAATAAGGAATACCAAGAATCAAATTCAACGATAAATCAAGGAAGATAGACAGATACTGTCAGAATCGAATTTCGAGATAGTTTAAATGAGATTCTCAAGGGTCATCCAGGAATATTCTCAAGTAGTCCTAACTGTGATTGAGTACCTCTCCTTTTAAACCTATCTCTCAAATCCTATCGCAGGCTGTAGTGATACTCTAGTTCGAATACCACTACATAAACTCGACCTGCATGGGCCACCACTAAAAACGTGTCACGACCCGCACCCTAGAGTAAGGGCATGAGAAGTGGGCACGTCCAGCCTACGCCGCAGTATCGGCGGTAGAACGCTGTCCTAGGTTACTATCTAATCAACAACTCACGCAATTATATAATGTACTTGTCAAATCTCAACTCCGAACGGAGGACAAGTATAGATATAATGAAATCTCAATCACAGTCTAAGCACGATAAGATAACACAGAAGTTTATAACTAAAAACCAAATAACAACTTTTATAAACTACTAAATAATAATATCTTAAACAAACTCAAATACAAACTCGTATCTCAAGTTATTACAATTCAAGTTCTAAAACATGAAACTAAACCAAGTCTACTAGCTAGTCTCCCGATCACTCCTGAGTGTCGGGGCCATAGGTAGCTAAGCCATCTCCTGCTCCAAGGCAAGTGGGGCAAATGTCCTCAGGGCAATCATCTGTAATATTTTCAACAGGTCCAGTCAGGACAGGAACGAGTACATTTCATCAAGAAATTCCAAGTAAATGACAGAGAATTATAAAACAGTTATAGACAGTTGTATTGATGAATATGGCAGTTTATGTTTAGGTGATGGTAAGAAAAACAGATAAAGTGCAAGGAAAGTAAATAACTAAACAAGAGAAGAATCATAGCAAGGAAGACTGTAAAATATAATCTAGCTGAACTAGAGTAACATAATGAGTTCAGATGTACAATATAAGTCGAGTGTAATCCCAAAGTGAGTCTAATACATGATGAGTCGAATATGATTCTAATCATTGTTCCAATAAGGTGATTCGAATAAGATGATGCGAATAGTGATTCGAATAAGGTGATACGAATAGTGATTCGAATGATAATCAGACAATGATTCGAATAAATTCTCCAAGTGTGTTTTAAAATACCGAGATCGACATGTAAATGGCTGTAGGTAATACGGTACACCACACACTCGCGAAGTGTGTGATGGCTATCGTTCGAATATAATACACAGAGGGGTGATTCGAATAGGGGGATATGTCTACATGTCTAATCAGTATTTCCCCGCCCAGTCTAATACAAATGAATCCACAATCCAACACATAAGACGAATACAAGTCCAACCAACATATGAAGATACGAATAGGGTGATTCGAATAGTGATTCGTATGATGATTCGTATGGTGATTCGAATAATAGTGGTAAGACAAGTAAGTATGTGTGTCGCATACATGGATTCAGAAATAATAATACGTGTTTGTAACAGAGAATCACATACAGCTAACTAGAACTGAAGTACAGTAATTGACAAGTAAATGAAAGAACTATCAGAGAATGTACTCGCCTGTTACTCTAAAAAGAGTAATAAAATATCAGATGTCTGCACCAGAGTCACAAAGTCCTAAATAGAGCAGTACAGGTTATAATGTGATTAAAACAAGGTAAATGAAATCTACGATGCAATCTACATGATTCTAAGTCAATTCTAGGTCAAAGTCAACTCTAAGTCAACCCTGGTCAACTGTCTATGTCAAACTAGGTCCAAGTCAGACTTGGTCAACTCTGGGTCAACCCAAGTCAACTACACTAGTCAAACTAGGTCAATCCTAGTCTAGTCAAGTCTCACTAGGGCTAACCAAGCCTAGACTAGCAAGCACACATCAAAACTGGGCTATACAAGTCAACAACACACATTGACTGGCATTCATGCCATACACATAGACCATGTACCATATACATAGCCTATAAGCTATGAGGGCTATATCAAATATTCCCACACCTTATATATACACTAATTTAATATAATTTATCATATACATATATATGTATACATACCACATTATTGTATCTAGCATATAGAAATATGTATATATACATACACATAGAAGGATAGAAAAGGCAATGTGCATTTGTGTTCATGTGTGTGTGTGTGTGTGTGTGTTGAGAGACATGAGAGTGTCAAAGTAAATTAGAGTGTGTGTGTGTGTCTCATGGAACAGTGAGGGTGTGAGTCATGGTGTAGTGTTTAGGCAAATGTGTAGAGTAGGAATGAATCTCAGGTTATTCCTATACATCCTCAGATTACAGTTAACATTGAATCCAATTACAAAATCAGTTTTCAGTTTAACATATCATTCTCAGTTCAAAAGGAAAAAATAAACAGTGCCAATGTGAGCCTGTGGTGTGTGTGTGCCGTGATATAAAGACTGCAATTAATCTCAGTTATCAACACATTCTCAGGTTTCCTAAGGATTGAATCTCAGGATTCATCTATGAACCAAACCTATCATTCCCTCCACTCTATATTACATGTATCAAATAGATTTAAAACCCAAATCCCAACCTAACTCAGGTATTAAGTCTCAGGTTCACATTGACTCTCAGATAGCTAACAGTCATAGGCATCTCAGGAATTTCCTGAGACAGAGACATGTTAACACCCAAATTCAATCTCATGTTTCAGAGATTAGAATCTCAAGATTTTGCATAACTGTAAACCTCAAGATTCGACAGTGAACTCAAATGTATCCCAGGTTTGGTACACAACCTGTCAATAGGAATCTCAGGATTTTAGTTTAACATGAATTCAAAAACCAAAATCAGTGATATAAACATGACTGAAACATATCCTATCTAAACATGACTAAAACAGTAAAACAGTTCCCCAAGTCTAAGTCCTACCACTGAGCCACTGCTCTTCCTACTGCTAGCTACTGCTGCCTACTCTACAGCACTCTCACACAAGGTAAACCCACTGCCAACTGAGCTCTGCTAGCAGCTGCTAGGGCCATGCCAAGGAAATCCAAGTCCAACTCAGGGAGCCAAGTCTTTGCTACTGCTACTCAGGATACCAACCCAATCTAAAACTCCTCTCTTCTCAGGTATCTCTTTACCTGTCAATGGATTCAAACCCAGGATCCCAACCATCATAATACTCAATATATCAAGCAAAACTCTTACTATCAACATTAACCATACTAACTTAAAACCCCACTTAGAAACCTATTCAAAACTCAACCCAGGTAATTAGATGGAACTCATCGAATTTGAATTGCACTCTTGGAGTATTGAATCAGTAACAAAGTGTATCAGTCGACTGTTTCAAAGAACAGTCCTCTCCATACCGAAATTCCACTCCATAATCAATCCATACCCAATCTCACATGTAACCACCTTAGCATTAGCTAATACACATGTATAAATCAAATATGGCAAGTTAACAGTAATTAGATCGAGTTAACAGGAAATCCAATCTCAGGAATTATAAAACTGCAAGTGTATCAGTCAATACTTTAAAAACATCATTTTTCGAATTGAAAACCCCAAATAATTAGTAAATAAAATGTGCAGGCAGGTGTACACATAACATGTGTCATGGGGAGGGTGTTCGTGTCCAACAAGGTGGACACGAACGTGTCCAGAGCAGTAATGGAAGTGTCAGGAACAGTGTAGAATCACTTCCTCGTGCGGCCAGTCCCCGATAGATTGGACACGACACGAAGCATCTGACACTACGTGCACTTGGATACGGGTAGCCCAACTATAGGGCTACCAGGTCGACACAACACGACGTGTCGACGTTGTGTCTACACGCAATAGGAAGGGCGTATCAGAACGCGATCTTCTGCGCGCACTGTGCAGTGTAAATCCAGTACACGTGTCCGTGCTCCCTCGACACGACACGATTCGACACAAAACTTCGGGGGAGGCCTGACAGACATTGCCCCTACCCCCATGTCAAGTTTGAAGTGTCCACGTGTCCTGTGTAGGGAGGAATAAAGGTCGGGTAGCAGGACACTGCACGACAGTGTCGTACAGCGTGTTCGTGTCCAATTTGGACATGGACACGACACAGTTTCGTGCTCAGTCCTAAGGTTTTGTGATCAGCATGATAAGGGCTACAAAAACATGTAATTAGTTTTGAAATTTAACAGCATTCAAGCATTTCCTCAAACACCTATTCAAATACATCGATACGTGCCCGATACGGACACGAAATGGACACGGATTCCTACCAAACTTGGGCTACACCTAGGGGAACCCTAAATGAATGCATCTATGAAGAAAAATCATGATTTTAATGGGTGTAGATAGGTTTACCTATTGAGGGCTAGAATGGTCCCTGCACCCTCCTCGGTTAATGTGGCTTTATCACTGGAGGTTGATCTTTCTACACTACCAAGTCTTCGAATCCTTCGGGCTGCGGATGAGGAGATGACTGCTATTCAGGCGTCTTATCGCTCGGAACTTGCATCCCTAGTGATAGGGGCATCAAGTTCTGGTATATCTTCTTCGTAACCATCTTCAACTCTCTCGGCTACTCTTCATTTAACACCGTCCTCATCGAAAGTTCTGGACGAATCGTCGAAGGACGTGATTGAGAGTTTTTACCGCCATTTGAAACGAGGGGTCGAAGCTGCCCTGGAAAGAGGGACATCTTTTGTACTGGCTCGTCAATGTGCCCGCGGTCAAATTGAACTTCTCAGAACACTCCCTGGCGGGGCAGGGATGGTCGATCTCTTGGAGCCCAAATTAGTAGAAGCTGATAAGCTCGTGGCTCAGCTTCAAGGGCTGCAACAACTTGATATATCTTTGGCAATAGATCAGGAGCACACCTTCCTTATAACAGCCATGGAAAGGGTAACGACGGTACTGAATACGTCCAAGCCTGCTCTAGTGAAGGACCTTCAAGATCTGTCTCTGAAGTATGATCAACTAAGTCGTAGAGGAGAGGACTGTTTAGCTCGGGAAGAGGCCGTATCTCGTATGATAGCCGATACCAACGAGCAGATCCTCCAACTTCAGATAAAGTTAGCCTCTTTAGAATCTGAGCTCCAGGCCTCCTGCAAAGATAAGAAGTTAATTTGCCGGAAGACCGACCAGGTCACCCGAACCTCTGCTGCCCTGGAGTGTGCGCTAAAGAAACTTGAAGACCGTTGGCAGGCTCATGCGCATCCAGAGGATGCAGAAAAGTTGACTCAAGAGGCTGAGTGTCGTGTCACACTGAGGATTGAGCGGTCGACAGCCAAGCTAAATGACCGGCTCAGAGAACTGTGTATCGCCGAACCATAATCGGATTTTTCTCTCTTTTATTATTATGTCCCTCCACTTTTTATGTAGCACTTTTGACTTTAAATGAATGAGTATGTTCATCCCATCCTTTATTTGTGGTATCTGTTGTGTTTGTACAGTATCTTTTGGTGTTATGGTACTTGCCCCCACTGGAGGACTTTCTGTGGACCTATTACCCTTGGCATACCTTGGTTTTAGGTATGAATAATAAGTTCGATAGAGAGACCCAGCATATTTACTTGAACATGGTAAACATGACGTTTGATGATAGAACCTTCCTACTCAGAGGTACTGAGGACATGGTAGGGATGGGCCCAATGTAGATACATAGGACAACTCCGTGGTAAGGTGGACGTGGAAGTTCTATGTATTAGACGAAAGAATGCCATGGAACAACTGGGCTCCAGAGGCATGTGATGATGAAGAAAGAGGTGCATGTACTAGAGGACCTAGTACAGCATTTGTGGTCAGCTGCGGACATTTGTGGTCAACTGTGGACATCTGTGGGCCTATTACCCTTGGCGTACCCTGATTTTGGGTACGGATAATAAGTCGAGAGAAAACCAACATACTTACTCAAAGGTAATGAGGACGTGGTAAATATAGAAGTTTTATAACGGAGTTTTCCTACTCAGAGGTAATGAGGACGTGGCAGGAGTGGACTCAACGAGGGATACATAGAACAACTCAGAGGTAATATGGACGTAGAAATTCTACGTAAGGGGTAATTTATTTATGATGGAAGAGAAACAACTTAGAGGTGACATCGACATGGTTGTTTCAAGAATTTTGTGGACCTGTTACCCTTTTTTATGCACTGAAAGCACGGGTAATAGATTCTGAGAAAAATGCTCTTCTAGGGAGAAAGTTCAGAGGTATGATCATACATGACTTGTTGCCCAGAAGATACGATATGAATTCATTTGGGGTGACCAAAATGTAAGTTTAGCGGTACCTAAGGGTATATAACTCAACAATCCGGTTGATTCGGAGGGTGTCGTTTAGACATAATATTTTTTCAGGAACTTGCCATTGATGGGCATCATGAGCAAGTCTCTGTTTTGCTTTGTGAGACGGTATACACCATTGGAAAATACAGCCTCAATGATAAATGGGCCTTCCCACTTGGGCTGGAACTTGCCGGCAGTTTTATGAGTCATAACCATTGGCCTACGAACTGCCAAAATGAGATCGCCTACTTAGAATGTTCTCAGTTTGACCTTTTTGTTGAAGGCCCCATAGATGTGTGCTTGATACAGCTCGATTCGTTGTTGAGCTAGCAGGCACTTCTCAACTAAGGCCTCCAATTCTTGTAGCCGACGACGGTAATTATCATCCGACGTTAGTCGGTAAGTGAGGGCGACTCGGAGCGAGGGGATTTGAGTTTCCAATAGGAGAACTGCCTCACTTCCGTATACAAAAGAGAATGGTGTGTTTCCAGTGGCTGTCCGGACTGTAGTGTGGTACGCCCATAAGCATTCGTCAAGCTTTTCATTCCAGTCGCGTTTGTTTGAGGATACGAACTTTTTGAGAAGCTTGATTATGGTTTTGTTGAATGCTTCAGCCAGACCATTAGCCGCCAGGTTGTATGGTGTTGAAGCAACATTCTAAATTCGATGTTTGTTGCAAAACCGATAGAAGGCATGGCTTGCGAACTGCGGACCATTATCGTGGATGATCCTTCGAGGTAGTCCAAAGCGATAAATGACGTGATGCTTGACGAAGTTGATCACGTTTGATGTCTTCACTTCTACAAGCAGAACAGCTTTCGCCCATTTGGAGAAGTAGTCCGTAATTTCGAGTATAAAGCGGTGTCCTCTGGATGAAGGTGGGGTGATTGGACCAATGATATCCATTTCCCACGCCTCAAAGGGCCAGGATGCCACCGTCGGATATAGGAATTCGGATGGTTGGTGTATGAAATCCGCGTGGACCTGACAAGCTTTATATTTTTTGTATAGTCTATCACATCTGCTACCATCGTAGGCCAGTAATAGCCCATCCGGCGAAGGCGGTCTTGTAATTTCGGGCCAGGTTGATGAGCCCTGCAAACGCCATCGTGAGCTTCGCGCACGGCTTCTTTGGCTTCCGTATTTGACAAATACCGGAGCAGTAATCCATCATAGGATCGCCGATACAACATTTTTGTCTCTGTGTCGTAGAAGAATCTGAGAGAACGTCTTCTAATAGAAGTGGCTTCTTTCGGATTTTTCGACAAGATACCATAGACTGCGAAGTCAATAAATGGAAGTCTCCAGTCCTATATTTCATCGACCGTCAGGGCAGAATAACTCACAGCAGCTTGAACGTTGTTCTTAGGACAAACCAATTCATGGCCTATTACGTCAACCAAATGATGGGCATGATCTGGAACTGCCAGGGAAGCGGCAAGGCCTGCTAGGGCATCGACTTCAATGTTCTGGAGTCTGGGAACGTGTTCTATGAAGAAGCCTTCCAAGGACGTGATGATGGCGATTGTTATTTGATGATAGGGGATCATGTCTTCATGGCGAACTTCATATGAACCCCGGATCTGTTTAACGATTAACTGTGAATCGCCATATGCTTCCAGGTACTCTACCCCTAGTTCCTTTGCAAGTCGGAGGCCGACAACCAAAGCATTGTACTCGGCCACGTTGTTTGAGCAAGGTTCCATGAGGGAGTATGTCCGATTGATTACCAACCCAGAGGAAGAAATCAGTACCACTCCGACTCCAACGACGATATTGCCCTTGGGCCCGGTTCTTGAAGCACCGTCGAAGAACATTCGCCAGATGGTATTATAGGAAGCCATATTTGAATTGGCAACCTCGTCTGGGATCTCTTCTATACTCTGGTTGCCTCCGAACCTGGATGGGCAGCTAAAAAGTCTGCCAAAGCTTGAACTTTAACAGCCTTCTGTGGGACGAAGATCATGTCATAGGGAGATAATAGTATCGCCCAGGTAGCGAGGCGAGAGCTGAGTGCACCTGGTTTGGTCATGAGGACCCTGAGGGGGTTGACTCATGATATAACATAGATGGTCTGTCCTGTAACATAGTGTCACGTCTTCTGAATGGCGAACACCAAAGCGAGACACTCCTTCTCTACGGCAGTGTATCTATGCTCAGGCCCTATCATCATTCGGCTGAGGTAATAGATAGCTTGTTCATACTTCGCATCATTGTTTTATGCTAGCAGAGCACCGAAGGAATGCTCCATCGCTCGCATATAAGGCAAAAAAGGCTTTCCATCAACCGGGGCCACCAGGACTGGAGGTTTCGACAAATATTCTTTAATATTGTCAAAGGCATGTTGGTACTCTTCATCCCATATGAAGGAGACGCCTTTCTTCATGAGGTATGTGAATGGTTGACATCGTCCGGAGAGGTTAGAGATAAACCTCCTGATATAAGCTAGCCTCCCTTGAATGCCTCTGAGCTCACGAAGATTTTTTGGGGGACCCATTTCCATGATTGCCTTTGTTTTCTCAGGGTCTATATGGATACCCTGGGCGATAATGAGAAAACCCAAGAATTTCCCGCTGGATACGCCCAAGAAGGATTTGGTGGGATTCATCTTTAAATTGTGTGCTCGTATCAAGTCGAATACTGTCCTCAGATCGTACAGATGGTCTTCCTTAGAGCGGCTTTTGACGACGATGTCGTCGACGTAACATTCTACTGTCTTACGCAGGTGGTCTTTGAAGATGATACTCATAGCTCGTTGATATGTGGTACCGGCATTCTTTAAACTAATGGGCATGATTGTGTAGCAGTATACGCCAATCGGTGTTCGAAATGATGTATGCTTTTCATCGTCAGGAAATATCTTGATTTGGTTGTATCCTGAGAAGCCATCTATGAATGACATGCGCTCAAAGTCACATGTGTTGTCAATCATTATGTCTGTAATAGGAAGAGGGAACTCATCTTTAGGACATGCTTCGTTCAGATTCCAAAAGTCGATGCAAATTCGAATCTTCTCATTCTTCTTGAGGACCGGTACAATGTTGGCTACCCAATCTGGATGTTGTTCCTCACGGATGAAGCCGCTGGCTATTAGTTTGTTGACTTCAACTTCGATAGCATTCATGATGTCTGGGCGGAACCGTCGTTGTTGTTGCTTGACCGGATTTGCGTCCGGATGAATGTTGAGCTTATAGAGTGCAATCTCGGGGTTTAGCCCTAGCATGTCTTCATAGCTCCACGCGAACATGCCAATATACTCTCTGACGAGTTACAATAACGACTCCCGCTCTTCGTCCGTCAGACTTTTGCTAACGAAGATTAGCTTTGAAGATGATTCATCACCGAGGTCAACTTGTATGACCTCATCTTCGGTAGGGGGTTCTTTTTGTTCGAAATGCTTCTTCTATTACGTATTTAGCTGTTAGACCCAAGGCTCTTACTCAAGAAGTTCGGGTATGTCTTTGTCTTCTTCGTAGGCGTCAACAAATGCCATATTGATAGACCAAGCTTGCCTGAGTACGTCCCCGATGCTGACATCTGAATCGGAAGTGGGTGATCCGGTCAAATGTGAATGCCATTCGCATTCCTCATCCGAGCTCTCGGGAGTTGTTGTAGGTGTAACATAGCCTAGACCATGTCTGGTCTTGCTGTAATAATCTTGTGGTTTTCCAGCCGGGACTGGCAATTGCAAAGGTAATCGCTGGCCGATGCCGTAGTTCAAGCCTGGTGTAGTTTCCATATCATACCCCTGTTTTTGCATAAGGTACTTGGATCAGGAACTATATAGATAAAGCGACAGTCTTCCGGTGTCGGGTTCGAGATTGACTTTTTCTGGCCTGAAGGACTGTTGATCATTTTTTCGGCCGAAGATGATTGGATGATCCTCTCCCGCGACTATGAAGCAAGCGCCTTCCACAGGAGTAGGTTGGTTCGTGGAATAGACATTTATCACTTGTGTGTGTAAGTTGATGCCCATACCGTGTTCCATAGCATACATTATACAGAGCTTGTTAAGCTCGAGGTAGTTCAAAGATAACCCTTTATTAATAAAATAAGGTATCTTCTCTGGCGGTATTACATCATCGACAGAGGGAACATCAGTGTGCGCAGCCACATATTTGGCTAGCTCTAACTCCTCTTCAGCCACCCCCTACATTATTGAAGATTGGAAGGATGACCTAGGCAGCTTGATCATCAAGGGTTCCACTGGTGGTGCTGGATGTGGGGTCGTTGGCTCACTAGCGGTCCCTGGCTCAGTGCTGGGCTGTCGATTTGTCCTGGGAAGACGAATGACCATCGGTTTAACAGAAGGATTTATCTCTTCTGATTGTTGTTGGCCGGCTCTTGGCAGTCTGATTGTCATTGGCTCCACAGTGGGTCTCGGCCCCTGGCTAGACCTTGGGAGTCGGATAACCATTTGCTCTTTTTTTGCAGTGAGCACCAGTAGACTGGTTACTTCTTTACGCAGAGTGGCTACAAGAGGTGCAGTTATGCCTGGTTTGCAGGCCTGGAGATGGATCTTCAGAGGTTCTTCTGATTCCATTGTAGCCTCTGTTTGATCTTGTGCATCCTCTTCGACCAGGTGCTTTTTCGATATTTCGTACAAGCAGGCATCCGAATAGTAGGATTCCATCCCTTTGAAGGGATCGATGTCGGCAAATTCCGTTCTTACGAAGCCGTATTTGTCGACATATTTGAAGCACTGGTGCAATATGGAGGGTACGATCATATAATCGTGTATCCAAGGACGCCCCAGGAGAATGTTGTAGGACGTATCTGCGTCTATGACGTAGCAAGTCACTTCCGACTGGAGGTCGCCAATTTGAAATTTCAGGCGAATCTTTCCAATAGGATAGCTTCTTTCTGAATTGAAACCGCTGATGGCGGTGTTGGTAGGTGTCAGCCGATGCATAGGGATACGCGGGAGGTGAAGCAAGCTCTTCGGAATAATGCTTATTGAAGAACCGGGATCAATGTGCATCCGATCTACTTTGATGTCGCCGATGTATCCAGTGTGATACAGAGGGCGATCGTGCAGGTTGGTCTTGATGAGCATATCCTGCAGAGTGAATACGATGTTGGGCATTGCACATGTACAATTACTGTCCTAGAAATCTGTTGGCGAGCTCTCCCCTGTAAGCTTGACCTGAGCCAAATAAGCGTCAGCATTCTGGAGTGCTTCACTTAGTGCGACACGAACATCCTTGGAGAGCCTCAAGAGCTCATATAATGACAATTTTGCTGGTGTGTTGGACAATTGTGCCAGGATGTCAAAATTGTAAGGCCTCTCCAGCCCCTGAGGTGCGTCTTTACGGAACGGCTTATCGAAGCGGGTCTCCTTTGGCTTAGGCTTGTCGGCCGATGGAGGCTGAGAAGGTCTTGGGGCATCAACAGCGGTCGGCTGACGAACTTCGGCCGAGTTACCCGGTATGGGTTGAGATTGTGCACCAGACCGGGTAACGACATCTATTGGTTCTTCAGTTCTGGTTGAGATTGTGTGGCAAGAATTAGCCTTCCCGCTCTTCTTTTTGCCGGTGGAGGATGATGCTGACTGGGTTACTTTAGGCACCAAGTCCGGGTGGACCCACATGACCTCCCCTCTTGACGTGGTGAGGGGCACCAGCCCAGTCGTCTGGTCTCAGGGAGTTGGAAGATTAGTGACCTCCATTGTTGCCCGGGGGATGGGTGCTATGCCATCTTGAGTCTTCATTGGAGGGAAGCTACCGAATTGGACCGACACCATATTAGCAGCCACGGTTACGTCCTCGAAATCAATGGACATAGCCTTGGAATCGATGAGGTTCTGGATGTACCATTTCAATTGGAAGCAGTCCTGAGTAGCGTGGTGGACGTAGCGGTAGAAGTGACAGTACTTCGGGCTCTCTATCTCTGCAGGTCGAGGTTCACATCTCGGTGGAGGGAGCTAAATTCTATCCCCTTGTAAGAGCATGTCAAAGATGGGCTTGACATGGCTATCCTCGAAGGAGTAAGTCACCTGAGGCCACTGTTTCTCTACCTGCTTTGGTTCAGGCTTCTGGGCTGTATCGGCAACCATAGCTTGTTTGCCTTTGGTGTTCCGGTTATTAGAGGTACTACCGCCGTTGTTGGTATTAGGGCGTTTGCCCTTATCCTCTCTATCCGAGATATGCATCTCCAGTTGGCGAGCCTTCTTCAATTTTGCTTCTGCGTTAGTGGCGCTGATGATGAAGGCCTTCCAGTCTTTAAATTGATCTTCGCCCATCCAGAGGCTGATTGTGGGGAGTAGCCTCTTTTGGCAAATCTTAATTAAAGAAGAGTCTGGGTTACCAGAGGGCAATTCATCGCGGTTTGGCGAAACCGCTCGATGTAATTCCTTGTCAGTTCTTTTTCTCCTTGGACAACGTCCATGAGGTTTGACATTATCACATCTAGTCCCACCTCGTAGAACCTTTCCAAGAATATATGTTTGAAGCCAGCAAAGGAATGAATGCAGTTATCCGGCAGGTTACGGTACCAATCGAACGCGACCCCCTCCAATGACCCAATGAATAATTGCATGAGGATGGCATCGTCATGCGGCAGATGGTCTGTTGTGACCTTGAAGTAGGTCATATACCGGCTCGCAGAGGTCTTTTTGTCATATGGACTGATATTGAATGGTTTGTATCGTGGAGGGAAGGGGACATCTCTCCATGCAACGGGATACGGCTGTCGTATCCTGAGGTCCTGAGAGAATTCTCGGGCGTGAAACATTGCACAGAGCTCCTGGACTTCTCTTCTTGCCTCCCTAGCTTCTTCTGCAGCAGTGGAAGCCGATATTTCGGGTGGATTGTTGTCCAGGGTTGGCGTGGTCGTGTTTGAGTCTGCATTGGCGGCGGGACCCAAGCTTGTTTGACCAGGTGTTCTTGCTTGTAGAGCCGGTAGGGCAGCCTTGATCTCATCCACTGACTTAACCAAGGTTTGGAGTATGGCCTCAAGAGTGCCGAGGCGTTGCCGGTCACTGGAACCGTCTTGGTCATTCTCAGTCAGGAATATCGTCCTCACATGAGGAGAAATAGAAGGAACTATAGAAGACGTGCCCTCCGAATCATACCCTCGCATAGAGAAGTCATCGGGGTATGTGGGAATATTCTCCTCTGGTTTGTAATTGGAGGAGGTGCTACCCCCTGCATAGGAGGTTGCCTCATCTTGGCATCTGTGGACATTTTCAGGGACATCTGAGTCTGTTGTATCTGTTGGGGGGATTGTTTCCCCTGTTTCATTTTCTTGAAATGTCAGATTATTGTGGATGTTCCGAGGAGTGCTACTCCCAGCTCCCACTACCCCCAGGGATGTAGATGACGAATCTCTAAGTGTTGAAGATTTCGTCTTTGAGCGGGTACCTTGATAAACCTTTCCTGTGATGGTCGTGGACAACCCCCTGGATGAGAGTTTCTTGGCCGTGCTGGTTGAGATTGTCGGGCTGGACATGTTTATTTTCTTCCCTCCCTTGCCGGTAGGGACCTTCCGGGTAGAGTTACAGGAGGCGAGAGGAAGCGCCTCGTCCCCCGAGCTTTGTTGTAGGACCGGTCTTGGCTGCTGCAGTCGTTGGAAGACAGACTGCCGATCCTCTTGCACTGCTGTCTTATTGCAGCAGCAATTGATAATGACTTGAGTGCAGTGACGTCCCTGGAAGGACTCTTTACATGCCAAGCTTTTTTCTCTTTCCTTGCGCTTGTGAAGGATCACATCTCGCAAGTCAAGGATATCTCAATCCACCTTTGCACTCGTTTTATGGTCCCGGAAATCCCGAGCACACGAATGCGTAGGTATCATGTTTGCTTCCTGATGTGGGGCTAGTAAAAGCACTTGCCCTCGATCAATGTTGGGAGACTCTTGAGAACCACCCTGTCCGTTTGCCGCCGGGGGCTGGACATGGGCGGTTCTGTACAACTTTCCATCAGAGGCCCGCATAACAGTTAGCGGGACTCTCTGATGGTCAGTAGTTGGGACAGTTGACTGAGCTCGACGAGCCTGCGCTGTCCTAGACTTCTTCGCTCTAGCACCCGAGGGTGCGTAGTAGGAAGAGACCAAGCTGTGCTGCATAGAATCTGGCACATTCTTATTGGAGCTTCTGAGGTCATGCCTCCAGCATGAGAGGCGGTCGAAGACTGAACCCGAGCTGCATAGGGCGGATGGTCGGCAGCTGGGATTGGGTGCCGCATAGGTCATTTTCCTGCGGCTGGAATTGTTGGCCACATATGCATTATCCCTGCGGCCGAGATTAGTGGCCGCATATGCGTTCTCCCTGCGACTGGGATTGGTGGCCGCATATGCATTCTTTCTGCGGCCCGCACCCTTATGGGGCTTCTTCTTGGACCGCATCGAGTTCCCATTTGCCTCCGCAAGTCCAGCATCATAGTGTTTTCCTTTGCTGGACTTGGGGACAGCAGGGTCCTCTGCGGCCTGAAGTGGGGCCGTATGTGAGTCTTCTTCGCCGTCTTGAGCAACAGCTTGCTCCAGAGCTTGGAGAGAGGCAGCGGTTTCGGGCCTCCACGTCCTGCGGGCCTTTTTTGTGTCGGCTCGCTTCTGGATTGGGCTAGTGCTCCCTTCGGAGAGCATCTCTTCGAACGCCTGCTGGTCGAAACAAACAACAAGAATTTGTTGCGTGGAGCCGAGTTTGGCTGCGTCCGATTGTGTCACCAACTTATCAGCAGTGGAGAAATTAGTCCCCAGCAGAGTCGCCATCGTGTTTTCCATTGATCGTCGTAGGACAGAACAATTTTATAGGAGGACTGAACTTGACTCACAATTACAAACTCGCTTGTACAAAAGAGAGCCTAGGAACAAAACCTAGGAAAAGCAATCTAAGTATAATTGTTTAGTTTCGATTCTGGGGGGTAACGGTAGAGGCTCGAGAAAGTGCTATTAACTCTGCCTTACTCCTTGGACGATCGAACGCAACCTCGGCTCCGGTGAAGAAATGCTCTCTGAAGACACGAAAGGAAGAGTCTGTGTCACGCCACAGTTCCAAATAATCGGATTGGGAACACGTGCCATGCCAGCTGTACAATCAAGCATAGCTAAACCCAATTTAATGGACTATGATATGATCGTAGTACGCTGAAGTAAAACTAATAAAGTAACATCACAGGCAGGTAAACTAGTCTCATCCATGAAATAAAGTAAGAGATAACTGAATAGAAATTCATCAGTGCCACAGAGTCCAAATGTCAACTATGACTAGAGGAGAACAGTCCACTAAATAAGTAAATGAGTACAACTGGAATGAAATGGAGTAGTAAATAGAAATAAACGGAATACTGGAAATGAAACCCAC
Organism: Iris pallida; assembly: GCA_029216955.1. Lineage (NCBI taxonomy): Eukaryota > Viridiplantae > Streptophyta > Magnoliopsida > Asparagales > Iridaceae > Iris > Iris pallida. The sequence continues at coordinate 29,508 of JANAVB010042654.1, read as the reverse complement.
GTCTGAAGATGTAGCTAGCCTCCAGAGGATCAAGGCTGCGGCTCCACCTCAAAGTCGTCGTCAACAAGTCCCTCTACTCCGTAATCAGCCGGAAATAAGTGATCGTCAAGCTCTGGAAAAGATACCAGGTCCTCAGAGGGACATAACAAATACACAGGAAATCGACATGCATGATAATACTGAGCAGTAATGTAAAAGTAACTGTAAAGTATGCAACCAAGTATTTTCCTAACCAAACAAGGACAGGAAATACAAGGTAAGCAATAAAGGTGTTCTAACCATCTATGTGTAAATGCTCTCGAGACATCTCTAGTGGCACATGAGAGGGGGAGAAGAAGAAGAAACTGCCACCAAGCGTTCTACAGTTTGAGAAACGAGGGGCTACGAGCATCCAGTGTACATTGGAAACAGAAATTCTCATACACCACTAGTAGACTCTCCCCACCCAATGTACTCGTACCGTATACGCGGTACGAACAATATGCAAGACGTCATAGTAAATATAATGTAACTAAACCAAACTGCTAACAGACTCAAGTTCATATGTTAAGGGCCAGTCAACACATAACCTCTGTACTCAGCTCACTCATATGTGTTACGTGTCTGAGACTGTGTCAAGTTATACTAACACTACACTGGGTAGTCATCAATGGAGACGAGTGCACGCAAATAGCAATAAACTGGGAATTTGAAACTACTGCATAGTAATGTCAAGCAAGGTGTACTTGCCTGTGTCCAGCAACTGAGTATCCGGGTCCAAAGTAGAGTCCGAGTCCCGAGAAGCAAATAATCCTAAACAAGCATGATTTATAATTAATCACTATTTAACAATTTACTAAATTGATTAATTGCTAATTAACCAACAATCAATAGTATTTTATTAAAACCAACTATCTAGTACCAATAATTAAGAATAATAATTATACAATAATAAGTATGTAAAATATACTTATTATCATACTTTTATATTCTGTAATTAATAATACAACATAATATTTAATAATTAATTAATTAATTATAATTAATTAACTAATCAATTTAATACACACATGCATACACAATTCCTAATAATACTAATAAAAATAGTAAAAATCCTTAAAAAATCATTTTTAGTCTATTTTAATAATAACTATATAATATCAGAATAATAAATATATTATATATATATATATTTTCACAGAAATGAATTTATTACTATTAAAACTAGTTATTAAATAAATAATAAAATAATAACAATGAATACATAATAATTCGAAATAAATCCTGAAAATTCACTATAACCCTAAATTTAACCATTAAATCTAAATACACTAATCCACACAATAATAACACATAATTAAATATTATTTAATTTAATCAATAATTATTAAACAACTTAATAAATAATTCTAAAACAATTCTAGAAATTACTTTTAATTCCTAAAAATTAGTAAATAATTATAAAATACCTACAATAATTCCCAAAATAATTTAATTAACTATTTACAATAGAAACCCTAATATTTACCAATTTATAAATAATTATATAATTAGTATCAATTAATTATGTAATATACCTAGTAAATCAAAATTACCTTACTAAAATCTAGATAAATATAAATAAATATAATTAAATACTGGAAATATTTTTATACAGTAAAGTATATTTTTAAAAACATTTTCTATATAATATATATTATTTAATTAACAACCAATTAAATAATATAAATTAAAAACAGTAATTGGAATTAATTTAAAAAAATCTAAAGTTCTCGGTTTTAATATAAAATAATTACTAATAAATTTCTATAATTTCTGGAAAAATTATTATAAAATACTACATTAATTTTACGAACTTTTTCATCTACAAAGTTTTATTTAATTAATAATAAAATTATTAATTACTGATTAAAACAGTAAATATAATTAATTAATTAACGGCACATAAAATTCATAAATAAATAATAATAAATACTAATAAATAATATTAATTCACACAAAATTTAATGTAGATCCTATACTTAATTACTATTGATCCCCTTCAATTAGATCTAATTAATTATCAATAATCACACAATAATAATCATTAAAAATAAAACTGAATAATTGAATAATAAACCCTAAAACTAGGGTTAATGCACACAAGGGGGTTTCCCACGTGGCAGCGCCACGTGGTGGGTCAGGGGCTACCTGGCCACGCCGCAGGAGGGTGGCTCCGCCGTCTGGGTGCGGTGGCTGCGCCTGGAACGGCCGGGATCAGTCGGGCGGGCTGGCTGCAGCGAACGAGCGCGGTGCAGCGCCTCGTTCTCCGCCGTTCGACGGCGAGGTGCCTCGGGTTGAGGGAGGAGGAGGTAGGCGAGGGGAATGGGTCGCCGGAGGTGGCTAGGGGTGGCGGTAATGTCGGGGTGGGCTAGAGTTTACGTGAAGTTAGGGCTAGGTAGAGGCTAAGTCTGCTGATACAACATATATATATATTTAAATGAGATCCATAAGTTTAGGAAACCCTAATGGGTTTGGACCTAGGTTATGGTTAGGTTAGATGGCCCATGGGCTGAGCTAGGGTTAGGGTCGAGATAAATGGGTTAGGGATGATATATATGGGATGGGGTTAGGGCTTGCTCTGAATAGCAACTCTATATATATATACAAGTATATATATATAATCTAAGAATATAACTAAAAGAATTAAGGTTATGGTTCACCTAGGTTTAACTTTTAGGTTAAGGATTAGAGTTTCCTAATACAATGCACACACAAACACTTGCATATATACATATATATACATATATATATGTAAACTTTATAAATAATTAATAATTAGTATACTAACATCTATTTAATAAATAACAAAATTAAAAGCAAATAAAATAAAATAAAAATTTTGAAGGGTTTTACAGTCTGCTTCTGAGCTTTGTTCGCTTTTCTATGCGTCTCTCTCCGTGTGCGTGTCTGTCTGCAAGGGAATAGCACCTTGCTATTTATAGGAATTCATGAGTAATGGGATGTACAGCCATATGGCAAATTTTGGGCCATATCCTTGTAACTGTGCCTCGAGACTCGGTTTATAGTGGACAGCTGGGGGTTGGTTGAGATTGATCATAATCTGTTTGTTGCAGTAAATCTGAACTGTTAAGACTTGGTCAATCTCTGCCACGTGTCTCAACTACTATTCTGTGGTGAGCCGCATGAAGGATGTATCCTGGCTGAGCCGTATAGGACTGTCTCATAACCGAGCCGCATGAAGAATGTCTCATGACCAAGCCGCATGAAGGACGTCTCATAACAGAGCCGTATGAAGGACGTCTCAAAACCGAGCCGCTTGAATAATGTCTCATGACCGAGCCGCATGAAGGACGTCTCATAATCGAGCTGCATAAAGAATGTCTCATGATCGAGCTGCATGAAGGACGTATCATGATCGAGCCACATGAAGGACATCTCATGACCGAGCTGCATGAAGGACGTCTCATAATCGAGCCGCATGATAGGTATCTCATGACTGAGCCGCATAAGGAGTATCTTCATAGGCGATCCGCATGAAGAGTTTCCTTTGGTTCGTAAAATGTGCCGAATATCATGATGATTTCTTGTCTTTTTAGGAACACGTCACGTCTTATCTTTATGTCAGAGCTGTCACCTTTGTGTCAGAGTAATCATGGCCACCGTCATAAGGAGACATTTATTGCTTTAGGCTGATTTCGAACCGCATAAGGCTCTCCGTTGCTTTTGGGCCGCATGAAGCTTTTTGGGTTTTGAGCCGCATGAAGCCTTCTGGGTTTTGAGCCGCATGAGGCTCCATATTGATTTCGAGCCGCATAGAAAGTCCCCTTCGTTTCTACGCTTCTATACATATGTCTCGTCATAATCAATACATTCTTCTTGATTATAACCTTATACAACTAGACGTGCTTTGTTGCGTAGAACTTGTCCATCTTCACTTAGTTTATTTCAGAACACTCATTTGGTACCAATTATCGATTCACCAATAGGTTTAGGAACGAGTTTCCAAACTTGGTTTCTCTCAAATTGATTAAGTTCCTCTTGCATGGCATTAATCCAAAACTCACCATTAAATGCATCTTCTATATTCTTAGGATCTATTTGAGAAATGAAAGCTACATTTGCTGCTATTTCAGAATCTCTAAGAGAAGAGCGTGTACTTACACCTTTTGATACATCACCTATAATGAGTCTCTAGATGATCTGGTAAAAACTTCAATAATTCAAATTTATGAGTCAGATCTTCCACAGGACTCTTATCGGTTTTTGCTTGTACACCTTCATCATCACTGTCGCTAGATCTGTGACTATTGAGCTCATCAAAAGTAACGTTAATAGATTCTTCAACAATCATAGACCTTTTATTGAAAATTCTACATCCCTTAATCTTAGCAGCATATCCGAGAAATATCCCTTCATCTACTTTAGAGTCGAACTTACCCAAGTTGTCATTGATGTTCAGGATAAAACAGCGACATCCAAAAACTTTGAAATAAGAAATGTTTGGAATCCTTCCAAACCAAAGTTCATAAGGTATTTTCTTCGAGATGGATCGAATTAATACCATATTTAAAACATGACACGCTGTGCTAACAGCTTCTACCCAAAAATATTTAGGAAGATTATGCTGATTCAGCATGACTCTATCCATCTTGCTTAGAGTACGGTTCTTCTGTTCCACAACACCATTTTGTTGAGGAGTTCTAGGATAGGAAAATTCGTGGTAGTACCCACTATCATCATAAAACTTTTTAAAAAAAGTATTTACGAATTCGCCACCATGATCACTTCGGATACGAGTAATCATAAAGCTTTTTTCGTTTTGTACCTTTTTACAAAATAACTTGTTTGCCATTAAAATTGTATTATTGCAAATTTCAATACAAACAGAATTACAATATAGGACTTAGACGTAGTCCTAGGAGTACACTTTTGTTTAATCTGGGTCCCTTGTGCCGATGGAGCGAGTGGTAATACGTTGACTCCGTTGACGATCTGGCGACGGTTATCGGTTCTCTGAAGGTCTGGATTGCTCTGGGTGCTGGAGCTCGCTGAGAGGAGGAAGACGTTGAGTGTCTGTATCTGCCTCTCGGGTGGTACGAAGTCTCTGTCTATGTATGTTGCTCTGTATGTGCGTTGTGTGTGTAAGAAGGAAATGATCCCTCTATTTATAGCTTTGCAGGCTGGCTGCTCATGCGCGCATATGTAGGATGCGCCTGGACGTGGGGATGCCACGTGGTGATTGATGATGGAGGCGCATGGACGATGCGCCCTGATCGAGAGGTTGAATTCTTCATGCTGCTGTTGTGAACTGGCACGTAGCAGAGGAGAAGATCTTTCTGTTGCTGAGATCTTGGGTGAGTTGAGTCAAAGAACACGTGTCGTCGACCCATGGCTCGGAGATCTCGGATTTGATGGGGAATGATCTGGTAGGATGCGCCTAGGATTGGGCGCATGAGGAGACCTTGGCTCGTAACCTTTAGGAGTCACGAACCATTCGGGGCGCATGGCTTTTGAGGCGCATGCGAGGCTTCAGTAGTGACTTTACTCCTGTCTTTGGGGATCAGAGAGAAGTCTGGGGCGCATAGCTTTTGAGGCGCATGCAGAGCTTCAATGGAGACTTTCCTTCTGTCTTTAGGGATTAGTGAAAAGTCTGAGGTGCATGGCTTTTGAGGCGCATGCAGATTTGGGCGCATGGCTGCGGAGGCGCATGCGAGATGATTGGGTGGCCACGTGGCAGTAGCCGTCGGAGGAAAAGTGATGATGATGCTGACGTTGGCGATGCTTCATCTTTTGAAAAAGCTGTCAACTGTTCACACTTCGGAAGGCGTGCTGCCAACTCTGTCAGTTCAGCATTTAATGTTTTTGACATTCGATGGACAGTTGAGTGGGCACATCGATCGACGTTCCACTAGGCGTATGGGGATGCATGGGGGTGCATCCCCCGTGAGGCGCTTGGTGTTGAAGAGCGCGTCTGTGTGATGCGCTTGATGTTGAAGGGCACGTCTGTGTGATGCGCTTGATGTTGAAGGGCACGTCTGTGTGATGTGCGGTCTGGCCAGCGCATCCGCTTCGTGACATGTCTTTAATGGTCCGACTGTTACGATCTTCGAGTGCTTTAAATAGCCATTTTGACTTGGATGAATTTGAAGCATTCGGTTCATCCATTTAATGCAAATTTATTGCACGGAATTCGGAGAGCCATCCACTTGGCGCATGGGTTTGATTTGCCCGGCCTATAAATAGTGGCATGGAGAGAGTTTGCTTCTCGTTCTCTCACATTTTTTCGACATAAATTTGTTCACTCGGATGCATTCTGTTGATGAGATGCTCCCGAGGGTGAAGATGCGATGCAATGTCTTTATTGATGCACTTGAAGGTGACTGTTACATCCAAAAGTCGAAGTCGAGGGCTTCCGAGGCAGGCGGAAGGTACATGTTGCATCCAAAGATCGGGATGCTCGAGCCTCGTCTCCATTATTTCGGAAGAGCCACAGATCGGAATGGCGGTGTTGCGGCTTTAGGGGCTCTTTCTTCCTTTAAAGTAGGTGTTGCCCACTCTGGTTGTGTTGAAAGCTGCTTCTTTGGCCGCGGTTTCGATTACGGTCTTCCTTGGCCTTTGGAGGCTCTTTCGAAGCCTCCCCTGGCCACAGGTTGGCTTGCGGTGCTCCTCTCTTCCTCGGTTTGGGGAGCTCTTTCTCCAGTTAGAGGGTTGATTGCCACCCTCGTTCTGCTCAATAAATATTTCATTAGTCGAAGCATTCAGACGACGGTGAGCCTGGCTGGAAGAGTGGCACATAACTGGGCTGCTGAAGGGATACACATAACTGAGGATGCACATAACTGAGCTGCTGAAAAGGATGCACCCTGCTGAGGGCACATGGTGGGATGCGCCTGACTGAGGGTGCATGGTGTCTGCTGCGCTTGTTCAAGAGCGCATGACGATCGCTGCGCATGATGATCGCCGCGCCTGGCTGTAGACTTAGGGTCCTTTCTTTTTGTAGAAGTTCTTCTTTGTACAACCTTTTCTAGACATGTAATAGACTTTTATATGTAATAAAAAGTCCTCTTTCAATGTCTACATTTGCTATTTGTAAAGTATTTGATCCGAGCTCCCTGGCGTATGAAGTGTCTGGCGCATAGGATTTCTGATCGTAAAATTCCATGCTTCTACAAGACCCCCTTCAAAGTTTTCAAAACCTTTGGACAAGTTTTGGAATACTTTGAATAAGAAGCATGGCGGTTGGGACGCATGTCTGTTCGGGTGCATCTGCGCATCAGTGATGGGGCGCATGCTCCTCTCAGTTAATGCAAATAATAACGCCTCGATAACCAAAAAGATTAATGATGATTTTTTTAGATTTATTTGCAGTTATCTTCTCACAGAACCCGAGGCGGCGGCTGAGGTCACACGTCATCGTCACGCGTACGACTGGGCCTATAAATAGGCGTGAGGTGGAGAGAGAGAGAGAGTTCTTCTTCTTTTTGCTTTTGCCTTTTAGAGTTCTTCTTCACAAAAACCCTAACTTTCTTCTCTCAAGGAATGGCTCCCAAGACTCCTCGTAGCGGTGCTGGCAAGGGAAGAGGCAAAGGAAAGGAGCCTGTAGAGGCTGCCGCGGCTGATGTTCTCCGTCCGCCTGTCAACGTTCGGCCGGCGGTGGTTGGTGAGTTTCATCATCTTCACATACACCAATGCACATGGACCTTGAGTCTGGATAATGTGCTGAGGTTTTTTTTTTGCCGCCGACGCACATGGGTTTAAACCTGAAGATGTGCCGAGGCTCTACTGCTGACGCGCATGGGTTTAGACCCTGATGATGTGCTGAAGCTCCACTGCTGATGCACATGGGTTTAAACCCTGATGATGCGATGAAGCTCCACTGCTGACGTACATAGGTTTGAACCCTGATGATGCGCTGAAGCTCCGCTGCTGACGCGCATGGGTTTAGACCCTGCTGATGCATCGAAGCTCCTTTTTCAGATACGCTATGCGCTTTTGATGAGGACGAGGCTCAGATTCTTTTATTGTTTCTAACATCCTTGAATCTTTGCCAGTGTCGATGATTGTCCCACTCTTGAATGAGGTTCTTCTGGACGCTGCCCTCTGCCAGATGGGAGTAGATTACGATGAGGAGGTGATAAACCCTGCTCAAGCCGCTATTATGCTGGATCAGCATCCCGAAAGAATGACTCAAATCCGGAAACAATATCATGGGTTCCTCAAACGGATGATAGAGCGTGGCGTCTTGAAATCTGCCACTTCTGATAAAGTGACCTTCTTGAAGCCTGAGTTCCTGTTTGGGGATCGCCTTACTTCTATTGAAGCAAAGGTGCTGAAGGTCAAGGAAGACTGGTTCTTTACAGCAAGGGGAGTGCATATGACTGTTAAGCAACTCGAACGTCAATGGCCTTTGACGGCTTTCTGTCGTCTTGCTTCTAAGAGGAGGATGTCTTGGGATCTAACCCCATCTCGGGGGGGAGCGGTGGCAGGCGTCATCAGAATCGATTCTACCTCCGATCAAAGGGATACTTTGGCCGTCGTGCGGTCTGGGCCTTCTTTCACCTGGCGGACTCTTCGTCCTGGGAGCATTTACAGTGATGTTCCCATCGATATATTTGCCTTTGGTGCCTCGACCTTTGTAAATCGCATGTTGTTGATGGAGCGATCATACCCGAAAGGAGAATTTCGGGTAGAGGGTTGGTGTCATTACGTTTCCAAATGGGACAAACTGACACTCTGGATCCTGTCGCGGTTTCAGACTGAGCTCCGAGAGATTGGGCTGATTGCCGCAATCCGTGCTACTCAGGCAGGCCTCGACATTAACAGGCATATGTTCCTCGTGCTCCTGGAGATGTTTGATACCCATACCGGGACCTTCTTCACTCCGGTGGGGGAGCTAGGGCTCGTACTTCATGAGATGTATGAGGTATCAAAGCTTCCTTGGGGATCAGAACCTTATGAGGAGTACTTCCCGACCAACGAGGAGTTTCAAGTCCTGAGGGACAAAGCTGAGGAGATGATGGCCGTCTTCAAGGAAGTGGCGAGTCATCATTACTATATACAGAAGAGGGATAAGAGCGGGTCGCAGCCTCATATGACCGCTTGGAGAGATTACGTCTTTAAGCAAGACAAAGAGGATCCCTTCCAGTTTTCCACTCCGCCAGCGCTTTCCCGTAGCGAGGTGCTCTCCGAAATGAGCAGGTTAGGTGAGAAGAATCCCCAGGAAAACGAGGACCGACAGTCGGATGAACGCTCCTATAGCTGCTTCTGGCACCTTACTCATCGGATGTCGTCAAAAGCAGTATTAGTCGCGTATCTTATGGTTTGGCTTCGGGATTATGTCTTCTCGGGAGGGTCCAGCTCTGTAGAGAGGGTGACCCGGAACTTAATCCTGCCAGCCGTGAAGTTGGTCTTTGGCCGGCGCCTGGCTCTACTCCCCGCAATGGTGTGTAACCTGCTGCGAGGTTTACGGGAATTTGCAGGAAATGTGGGTCATGACCGAGGTAGGAACGACAACTTCCCGCGTGCCGAACTGCCGTTTCATTATTTGATGGGGTGGTTAATTTTATATCATCCCAATGTGATGAGCCCGGGTTCGGAAGAAGATAACAGGGCCGGAGACGCATTCCTCCGCCATTTCCACCAGAGGAGCTGGTCGTATACTGGCGTCCCTGTTTGCCGGAAAGTTTTATCCCGCCTTCAGGGGTGGAAGATCACCAAAGTTGGTCCTATCTTCTTGGGTTTTGAGGCCAACAAAGACTTAATGGACTCGGGTGAAGATGCCACCACTCTGTCTTCATGGGAATTCTGCTGGTTGCAAAGTATTCGGCCGTCCCATCTGGTGTATCGGAACAGGAACCAGTGTTACCTGGAACCGTATTTGTCGAGCCGTTTTGCACGGCAATTTGGGTATGCTCAGTTGATGTTGGATAATCCCAGTATCACCCTGGGGTACACTGGAAGTTTACTGGATGGTGCACGAGCTTGGCATTACTATAATGTCGGATGTACCGGAGCTCGCTTTACGCTGCCCGTCCAGAATTCGCGGCTGCCGATTCTTTATTCAGACGCCAAATTTTACTGTGTTATGGCTGCCGCGCCTTCCGGATATGATAGGAAGACCAGTCTTATCGCAGGCACCCAGTTAGCGGTGGCCGGGAACATATTGGCGAAGGCTCGATCGTACCGTCCGCCAGAGGCGGGTTATCGAGGTGCCCCTACCGTATCCACAGGGGGTCAGGCAGAACCCTCGGTCGATCCATCGAAGAGACGTACGGATACAGAGGCTGGCTCTCCTGCGTTAAAGAGGCAGAAAAAGGCACCATCACCGACAGTGTCATCGGACTCGGCACCTGTTGAGGTAAGGATGTCCCCCATAGTCTGGTTTAGGTTCAACATTTCATGTGACCACTGCTTCCTTTTTGTATGAGCCGCTAAAAAGGAGACCCCGTACTCCGAAGTCTGGTGGGAGCAGGCCAAAGGAGGTGGCGGGCTCGTCTGAAGTGCGCATCCCGCCAATTGTAATGTCTCCCATGGGGAAGAACCCGGATGATGCTGTTGTTGTAGAGATTCCTGCATCCCCAGATTATGTTAGAAGGGAAGCTGAGGATGCAGCAGCTTCCGAGATGATGAAGGCCGCCGCGGGGGCCTTAGACGCCGAGGGTCCAGCAGACACGGGGCTTCCTGGTGATGAAGTGGAGTGGGTTTCGTCGTCTTCAGATGACGTTCCTCCAGAGTTGCAAGTGTCTGTTGCGGGGGCAACAGATATAGTTGGAACAGAGGAGAGGGTTGATTTCCCTCCTTGTCATGATGAGGGGAGGTCGGCTGTGATGTTGTCGAGCCCTACCCCAGACTCAGCAGCGGAGGCTGAGGTGGCTATCGATCAGGAGGTAGCGACAGATCCTGTCCCTGTAGAGGGATTTGATGAGAAGAATGAGACTCATCTGCCGGTCCTGACTCTAGGGGCGAGTCAGGAGACAAGTGTTGATCTCCCTGTTCTGCCAGAGAGGGAATGTCCCGTACTGGCTGCTGATAGCACGTTGGGGGCTGATGAGGTGGCCACTGACGTCGGCGGTTCTTCCGAGTTTGGGAAGGATAAGGGTTTGATGGAACCCTCTGTTGCTCCTTCCACTTGGGTTACTATATCGACGCCTATCTCGGCTCCCTCTGTTCTTTCGGCTCCTCGGGCTTATAGTCAGGCCCCTGTTGATGAAGAGCATGTTGATGCCGAGGTTCCAGCCTCGTAGGTTGAGGTCGACGGGCCTTCTTCCGGCCCGCTAACTAGAGCAGCTCCTCCAACTCCTGCTATGACGTCGCAGGTGCTGGCGGATGTAGATGAATATATGAAATTCATTATCGAGGCGGTGTATAAAATGCTGCAGAGGGGTGTGTCAGCGGTGATGGACGCCAATGGGAGCTTTGCGACGGCAAAAACTCTGGCACTGCCTCATATCAACCTGATTCGTCTTCACCAGGGCCATGATCATATGGCCGAGATCCTGGAGGCTTCAGTGGCTGAGCTGGACCAGCAGCTTTCTTAATTCCAGTGTATTCAGCGAAATGACCTCTCCGTCCTGATAGATGCGGAGAAGGAGAAGCTGATCGCCGAGACCGAGTCTTCTTACCAGGCTACCGTGAGTGTCTGGGAACGCGAAGTGGCTGAGACTGAAGCTGTAATGGAGCGGTTGTCTCAGTCTATGCAGAAGACGGTGGAGGCGCGAGCTGCGTTGGACGCTAGTATCGCGAAGATTGATGCCCAGATCCACCGCCTTGAGGACCAGTGGGCCCGACTCCTGTTAGACGTCGAACGTGTCCAGGCTGAACACGTAGCATTCAAAAAGGAGGAGGCAGCTTTCACCCACCGGGCTCTTGTTCTGGCTCAGCAGCGGCAGCAGCTGGATGAGAAGCATGAGAATGACACCTCTCCTGAGGCCATTGAAACGATGCGTCAAGAGGCTGAACGTCGAGTCTTGGCAACTGTGGAGACTAGGGCGGCAGACTTGAGGCGTCGAATTGAAGAGCTTTCAGCCAACCCTGGGGATGTTTAGAGCTTGTAGTCTCTTCTTTTTGTGTATTTGCAACTCTTGCTGGGGATAGTGTAATCCTTTACTCTCCTTTTTTAGAAATAAAGAAGTACACAATTTTCTGTGATGCGTTCATTTTTGCTTGTCATGAACTTTGATGATTTGTGTGGACCTATTATCTTTTGCGTACCTTAGTTTTTAGGTACAGATAATAAGTTTGAAAGAACCAACATGTTTGCTCAGAGGTAATGTGGACGTGGCAAATATGGGATTCAAAATGATAGAATCTTCCTACTCAGAGGTGTTATGGTCGTGGTAGGAATAACTCTGGAGGATACGCGGAACTACTCAGAGGTAATGTGGACGTGGAAGTTCTGCGATTAATGTACGGCAACACAGGGGTTGTCTATACTGGATGTTTACTCAGAGGTAATGTGGACGTGGTAAACATGAAGGGTAGCGTAGTCTTACGGAGTGTAAGATTCCTCTTTGTAGGGCATAAAGGAACAACTCAGAGGTGATGTGGACGTGGTTGTCCTTCTACTGGAGGATGCTACGGAACAGCTGGGTTCCGGAAGCGTATGATTTTATGGAAGGGAATTGTCTGTGAGCCCTGATGATTGGGTCCACAGATCCCCTGGTGGAAGCACATGTCTGAAAGATGTCAAGAGTAGTACTTTTTTAGGAACGTGCCGTTGATGGACATCATGAACAAGTCCCCATTGAGTTTGGCGAGGCGGTAAGCACCGTTTGAGTATACCGTCTCTATGATAAAAGGTCCTTCCCACTTGGGTTTGAACTTTCCTGGTGTCTTGTGAGTCAACACCATCGACCTCCTGACTGCCAGAACCAGGTCGCCTACTTGGAAAGTCCTCTGTTTGACCTTCTTGTTGAAAGTCTGTGATATATGGGCTTGGTAGAGTTCGATACGTTGTTGAGCTAGGAGACGCTTTTCGTCAAGTGCCTCCAGTTCCCGCAGACGACGACGTTGATTGTCCTCTTCTGTGAGTTAGTTTGTGATCGCTACACGGAGAGAGGGTATCTGGATCTCGAGAGGCAGTACCGCTTCGCTCTCGTAGACCAGAAAGAATGGTGTATTGCCTGTCGGTGTCCGTACCGTCATACGGTAGGCCCAAAGGCATTCGCCGAGCTTTTTGTCCCAGTCGCGTTTGTTAGATGACACGACCATTTTGAGTAGCCTGACGATAGTCTTGTTGAACGCCTCGGCCAATCCGTTTGCTGCCGGATTGTAGGGGGTTGATGCCACATTTTGAATGCGATTCTTGTCACAAAATCTGCTGAAAACATGGCTGATGAACTGAGGACCATTATCGTGGATGATCCTCCGGGGTACTCCGAAACGGTAGATGACGTGGTGCTTGATGAAGCTTATCACTCTGGAGCTTTTCACTTCTGCCAGTGGAACTGCTTCTGCCCATTTGGAGAAGTAGTCGGTTATGGCTAGGATAAAGCGGTGTCCTCTCGATAAAGGAGGGGTGATCGGTCCCACAATGTCTATGCCCTAAGCTTCGAAGGGCCAGGAGGCGACTGTAGGGTGTAGTGGTTCTGATGGTGTATGAATGAAGTCTGCATGAAGCTGGCACGCATGGCACTTCTTAGCATAGTCGACAGCATCAGCGGCCATAGTTGGCCAGTAGTAGCCCATGCGTCGTAGTCGGTCCTGCAACTTAGGGCCAGGTTGATAGGCCCCGCAGGTTCCATCGTGAGCTTCTCGAAGGGCTTCGACTGCTTCTTTATTGGACAAACATCGAAGGAGAAGTCCATCGTAGGAGTGTCGGTACAGCATTTTAGTGGCTGTATCGTAGTAAAATCAAAGAGAGCGTCTCCTGACTGAGACGGCTTCTTTCGGGTCCTCTGGGAGAATTTCGTAGACAGCGAAGTCGATGAACGGGAATCTCCAGTCTCGGACGTTAACACCGGCACTCGTTGACATGGCATGGGCCACTCGTGAGCACAGGTTATTTTTAGGACAGACCAAGTCTCGACCAACTATCGTGACGTAGTATTGAGTCCCGAGGGGTGCTGCCAAGGAGGCTGCGAGGCCAGCCAGAGCATCAGTCTCCAGATTTTGTAGACGAGGTACGTATTTGATGAAGAACTCGGTGAAGGTTAAAATGATATTTAATGCAACTTCATGGTAAGGGATCAGATCTTTATGGCGAACCTCGTATTGCCCTCTGATCTGGTTTACGACGAGTTTTGAGTCGCCGTAGGCTTCCAGATGATTCACCCCCAGCTGTTATGCCAGCTGGAGTCACATAATGAGCGCGTTGTACTCGGCAACATTGTTGGAGCACGGCTTCGAAAGGGAGTAAGCACGCTGGATGACCAGCTGATCGAGGGAGACTAATACTACCCCCACTCCTGCGATGATTTGGCCTTTGGGGCCTGTTCTTGAAGCGCCATCAAAAAATATCCGCCAGACGGAGCCTTCTTCGGTGACGTTTGATTCTTGGACCTCATCCGGGATGTCTTCGTAGAGTCTTGAGGACTCTGGGATGGGGTGTGCAGCTAAAAAGTCGGCCATAGCTTGACCCTTAACAGCTTTTTATGGAACGAGCACCATGTTGTATGGCGTTAGCAAGATCGCCCATGTGGCATGCCGGGAGTTTAATGATCTTGGCTTCGTCATGAGGACTCTGAGCAGATTGACTCGGGAAATAACATGATTTGTCTGGCCCGAGACATAATGACGAGTCTTTTGGATGGCAAATACCAAAGCCAAGCACTCCTTTTCAATGGGGTTGTACCGGTGTTCAGCCCCGATCAGAGTTCGACTGAGGTAGTAGATTGCTTGCTCATAGCCTGTATCGCTGTTCTGAGCTAGCAGAGCACCGAGGGAATGATCCATGGCACGGACGTAGAGGATAAATGGTTTGCCGGCGACGGGTGCCACCAGGACTGGCGGGCTTGTCAGATAAGCCTTGATGTCGTCGAAAGCCTTTTGGCACTCCTCTGTCAAGACGTAAGAGACTCCCTTCTTCTTGAGCTGAGTGAAGGGTTGACATTTGCCGGAAAGGTTTGCTATGAACCTCCGGATGTATGCCAGACGCCCCTGTAGGCCTCGAAGTTCTTGAAGGTTCTTCGGAGGGTCCATATCGAGGATGGCTTTGGTCTTCTCGGGATCGACATGAATGCCTTTCGCCGTGATGATGAAGCCCAAGAACTTTCTGCTAGAAACCCCTAGGAAGGATTTAGCGGGGTTCATCTTGAGTTGGTGCGCCCGCATGAGATCGAAGACTGTCTTGAGGTCTTGCAGGTGATCTCCTTTGAGACGGCTCTTGACTGCGATGTCGTCAACATAGCATTCGACTGTCTTGCGAACGTGCTGACAGAAAATGGTGCTCATAGCTCGTTGGTATGTCATACCAGCATTCTTCAAGCCGAAGGGCATCACTGTGTCACAGAAAATGCCCTTTGGAGTCCTGAATGACGTGTGTTTTGCGTCATCGGGGAACATCTTGATCTGGTTGTAGCCCGAATACCCGTCCATGAAAGACATGCGCTCGAAGCCACATGTGTTGTCGATCATTACGTCGGTGATTGGAAGCGGGAATTCGTCCTTCGGGCAAGCAGAGTTGAGGTCCCTGAAGTCGATACAAACTCGTATCTTCCCATTCTTCTTGGTGACAGGGACGACGTTGGCTACCCAATCTGGGTGTTGTTCTTCACGGATGAAGCCGCTGGTCAAGAGTTTGTCCACCTCCTGATCAATGGCGTTCATGATGTCCGGACGAAAGCGTCGCTGTTGTTGTTTGATAGGCTTGGCATCAGGTAAGATGTTCAACCTATGCATCGCGATCTGGGGATCAAGTCCCAGCATATCTTCGTAGCTCCAGGCGAAGACATCGATATACTCTTTAGCCAGCTGGATTAAAGATTCTCGATCTTCTCCTTTCAGGCTTTTGTTGATGAAGATGGATTTGGAAGAAGATTCGTCCCCAAGGTCGATCTGCTCGACTTCGTCTTCGGTGGGAGGTTCACGTAATTCAAAACGAGACTTCCATTGTTCTCCTAGGCGTTGAGCCCAGGGTTCTTCTTCGAAGAATTCTGTCGTTTGATTTTCGCCTTCATCTTCTTGAGGTTGTGCAGATGTCATGTTGGCTGACATCACTCTCTTGAAGACTGAACCGATACTGGTATCGGAATCCCAGATTGATGCTTCAGACGAGTGAGAATGTTCTACTTCTTCTGCGTCTGAACCCTCTGGAGTTGATGGTGGCATGACATAGCCTACCCCCCGTCGAGTTCGATTATAGTAGTCCTACGGCTTTCCTTTAGGTGTTGGAAGCCGGAGAGGGAGACGTCGACCCTTGCCGTAGTTCAGGCCTTTGTTGCTTTTTAGGTCGTAACCCATCTTTTGGATGAGGTACTTTGCCGTATCCGTGTACCGATAGACTTGCATTCTGCCGGTATCTGGTTCTGGCTCGAGTGGCGGGAGGTCTTGATGACGCTCAACTTTGCCAAAGATGATGGATTCTTCGTCTCGACTTCGCGGCGGGACTATGTAACAGACCCCTTGGGACGGGACTCCTCGATTTATATGATGGACGGTCGTTATTTGTGTTTACAACGACCGCAGAGCGTTATCTAATGTATACATGGCATTCCAATGTGGAAGACTAGAATAATTAAAAGACACTCTATTATTGATGAAATACGAGATTTTATTCTGCAGGATTACATTGTCCAGAGAGGGTGCATCTACATCAGCAGAGATATATTCCCCTAGCTCTTCATCTGTAAGTACTGGGGTTGGATTGGGAGAGTCCACCACAGCTTTGATTCCGGGGTCCGAGAGGGCTACGTGGGCCGTCTCTGGCAGCCTGGATTACGGCGGCTTGCCTTTAAGACGCACCTTCAGAGGTGCCCCCACCGTGCCTCCGGTGATTGGTGCCTTCCTTTGTAGTTTTGCCACGAGGGGAGCCGATGTCTGAGGCGGCTTTTCCTTGAGGCGTATCTTCAAATGAGCTTCAGGAGCAGTTGGTGCTTTCCCGGGTAGCTTGATGTTCATGGGAGGCAACTTCTGAGGCGGTTTGCCTTTGAGTCGGATCTTCAAAGGAGCGTCGGGAGTTGTCTCAGGCTCCATGTCCGGCTCTGCTACCGTTTCTGCCTCGTCGTCAGCCTCATTGGCTTCCTCCTCGTCAGGTGACTTGTACAAGTCGGCATCGGTGAAGTAGGCTTCAATCCCTTTAAAAGGGTCAATGTCCGCAAACTCCGTCCGGATGACGTCATTGGTGGACACATACTTCATACATTGGTGGAGCGTGGATGGCACCACCATGTACTCATGCAGCCATGGACGACCCAACAGAAGGTTGTAGTTAACTTCGGCGTCCATGACGTAGCAAGTGACCTCGGTTCTGAGGTTACCGATATAGCACTTTAGTCGTATTTTGCCCAGTAGTTCGCTTTTGCTAGCGTTGAAGCCACTGATTGTTGTGTTGGAGGGCGCCAGTCGGTACATTAGGATCTCCAGTGTTGAGAGCAGCATCTTCGGGATGATGCTGAGGGAAGACCCTGGATCGATCTGAATTCACTTCACCTTGACTGAACCGATATACCCTGTATAATACAGCGGCCTGTTGTGTCGGTTGTGCTTGAACAGCATGTCCTGTTGGGTGAAGGTTATATTGGGGATAACCTCATCCGTACAGTGGCAGTACGTGCATGCAGTCGGGAGATCTTCAGGCTACTTGACCTGACTGAGAAAGGAATCGGCTTCTTTCAGAGCTTCACAGAGAGCTTCTCGGGTATCTTTAGAAAGACGAAGGAGCTCAAACAGAGATAAGCGGGCAGGAGTACTGGCCAGTTGTGCCAGTATGTCGAAGTTGTGGGGCTTGGTTAGCCCCGAAGCATTCTCCTTTCGCAGAGGCCTATCAAAGCGGGCCTCTATCTGCTTCTGCTTATTGGCTGCTGGGGGCTTAGACGGGCCCTCCTCCTGGACAGCAGGGACGGTGCAAGGAGGCACCACCTCGACGGCAGCATCGTCAGGTTGGGCGTTCTGTTGTGAACGCGTCTGTACAGGAAGTGCCTCTTCCGCTGAGGAAGAGATCATACGGCAAGACTTGATCTTCCTGCCTTTGGATTTGGAGGTAGGACGTACCTCCGGTTGAGTCACCTCGGAGACAAGATCAGGATGAAACCATAGGATCTCTCCCCGAGATGTAGTGAGTGGGATGAGTCCACTCACATTGTCACGAGTAGGTGGTAAGTTAACCACCTCCATTGTCGCCTTAGGGATGGGGACGACGCCATCTTGTGTTGTAGTCGGCGGCAAGGTGCCGAGCTGGAGTGACACCACGTTGGCCGACACCGTCTTCTTTTCGTAGTCGATGGAGATTACATCCGCATTGATCATGTGCTGGATGTAATTCTTGAGGACGTAGCAGTCCTTGGTTGGGTGTCTGACAAACCGATGGTAGTGACAGTACCTCGGGTTGTCCACTTTTCCAACCTCGTCGGGACGCTTCGGGTCCGGCAGCTTGATCTTGTCACCCTGCTTCAGTATCTCAAAGAGTTGCAGGATGTCTTCATCGTTGAACGAATAAGCCTCCTTCGGCCTTGGTGCAAGTGGAGGCTTCTGAGTTGGCGCTGATGCACCTTTTGAGGCATTGACAGTCAACGCCTGTTTCCCCTTCGTCTCTCGCCCGGGGTTGTTGGCTGCAGGCCGTTTTCCCTTGTCCTCAAAGGCAGGGAAACTGACTCCCAGAAGACGAGCATTGGCCGCCTTCTTTTCTGCGGCCTCAGCTTCTATGATCAAGGAACTCCAGTCGGGAGGAGGAGTAGAGTTGAGCCAGAGTTTGACTGCAGGCAGCATGTTCATACTACAGGAGGAGAGGAGCGCGTGTTCTGGCATGCCTGGAGGCAGTCTGAAGCTGGCCTGTCGAAAGCGTTCGATGAACACTCGAACTGTTTTCTTCTCCTTCTGGCGTATTTCTATAAGGGATGCCATTGTCATGTCCTTCCCGCCGTCGTAGAAACGGTCGAGAAAAAGGCGCGTCAGGTCGTCGAAGGAAGATATGGAATTGTCGGGGAGGCTGCAGTACCAGTCGTACGCTACTCCCTTCAGTGCCCCGACAAATATACTGGTAAGTAGCGCGTCCTTGTCACGACCCGCACCCTAGAGTAAGGGCATGAGAAGTGGGCACGTCCAGCCTACGTCGCAGTGTCGGCGGTAGAACGCTGTCCTAGGTTACTATCTAATCAACAACTCATGCAATTATATAATGTACTTGTCAAATCTCAACTCCGAACGGAGGACAAGTATAGATATAATAAAATCTCAATCACAGTCTAAGCACGATAAGGTAACACAGAAGTTTATAACTAAAAACCAAATAACAACTTTTATAAACTACTAAATAATAATATCTTAAACAAACTCAAATACAAACTCGTATCTCAAGTTATTACAATTCAAGTTCTAAAACATGAAACTAAACCAAGTCTACTAGCTAGTCTCCCGATCACTCCTGAGTGTCGGGGCCATAGGTAGCTAAGCCATCTCCTGCTCCAAGGCAAGTGGGGCAAATGTCCTCAGGGCAATCATCTGTAATATTTCAACAGGTCCAGTCAGGACAGGAACGAGTACATTTCATCAAGAAATTCCAAGTAAATGACAGAGAACTATAAAGCAGTTATAGACAGTT
Source organism: Iris pallida (assembly GCA_029216955.1). Classification (NCBI taxonomy): domain Eukaryota; kingdom Viridiplantae; phylum Streptophyta; class Magnoliopsida; order Asparagales; family Iridaceae; genus Iris; species Iris pallida. The sequence continues at coordinate 9,833 of JANAVB010042654.1, read as the reverse complement.
GTATTGATGAATATGGCAGTTTATGTTCAGGTGATGGTAAGAAAAACAGATAAAGTGCAAGGAAAGTAAATAACTAAACAAGAGAAGAATCATAGCAAGGAAGACTGTAAAATATAATCTAGCTGAACTAGAGTAACATAATGAGTTCAGATGTACAATATAAGTCGAGTGTAATCCCAAAGTGAGTCTAATACATGATGAGTCGAATGTGATTCTAATCATTGTTCCAATAAGGTGATTCGAATAAGATAATGCGAATAGTGATTCGAATAAGGTGATACGAATAGTGATTCGAATGATAATCAGACAATGATTCGAATAAATTCTCCAAGTGTGTTTTAAAATACCGAGATCGACATGTAAACGGCTGTAGGTAATACGGCACACCACACACTCGCGAAGTGTGTGATGGCTATCGTTCGAATATAATGCACAGAGGGGTGATTCGAATAGGGGGATATGTCTACATGTCTAATCAGTATTTCCCCGCCCAGTCTAATACAAATGAATCCACAATCCAACACATAAGACGAATACAAGTCCAACCAACATATGAAGATACGAATAGGGTGATTCGAATAGTGATTCGTATGATGATTCGTATGGTGATTCGAATAATAGTGGTAAGACAAGTAAGTATATGTGTCGCATACATGGATTCAGAAATAATAATACGTGTTTGTAACAGAGAATCACATACAGCTAACTAGAACTGAAGTACAGTAATTGACAAGTAAATGAAAGAACTATCAGAGAATGTACTCGCCTGTTACTCTGAAAAGAGTAATAAAATATCAGATGTCTGCACCGGAGTCACAAAGTCCTAAATAGAGCAGTACAGGTTATAATGTGATTAAAACAAGGTAAATAAAATCTACGATGCAATCTACATGATTCTAAGTCAATTCTAGGTCAAAGTCAACTCTAAGTCAACCCTGGTCAACTGTCTATGTCAAACTAGGTCCAAGTCAGACTTGGTCAACTCTGGGTCAACCCAAGTCAACTACACTAGTCAAACTAGGTCAATCCTAGTCTAGTCAAGTCTCACTAGGGCTAACCAAGCCTAGACTAGCAAGCACACATCAAAACTGGGCTATACAAGTCAACAACACACATTGACTGGCATTCATGCCATACACATAGACCATGTACCATATACATAGCCTATAAGCTATGAGGGCTATATCACATATTCCCACACCTTATATATACACTAATTTAATATAATTTATCATATACATATATATGTATACATACCACATTATTGTATCTAGCATATAGAAATATGTATATATACATACACATAGAAGGATAGGAAAGGCAATGTGCATTTGTGTTCATGTGTGTGTGTGTGTGTGTGTTGAGAGACATGAGAGTGTCAAAGTAAATTAGAGTGTGTGTGTGTCTCATGGAACAGTGAGGGTGTGAGTCATGGTGTAGTGTTTAGGCAAATGTGTAGAGTAGGAATGAATCTCAGGTTATTCCTATACATCCTCAGATTACAGTTAACATTGAATCCAATTACAAAATCAGTTTTCAGTTTAACATATCATTCTCAGTTCAAAAGGAAAAAATAAACAGTGCCAATGTGAGCCTGTGGTGTGTGTGTGCTGTGATATAAAGACTGCAATTAATCTCAGTTATCAACACATTCTCAGGTTTCCTAAGGATTGAATCTCAGGATTCATCTATGAACCAAACCTATCATTCCCTCCACTCTATATTACATGTATCAAATAGATTTAAAACCCAAATCCCAACCTAACTCTGGTATTAAGTCTCAGGTTCACATTGACTCTCAGATAGCTAACAGTCATAGGCATCTCAGGAATTTCCTGAGACAGAGACATGTTAACACCCAAATTCAATCTCATGTTTCAGAGATTAGAATCTCAGGATTTTGCATAACTGTAAACCTCAGGATTCGACAGTAAACTCAAATGTATCCCAGGTTTGGTACACAACCTGTCAATAGGAATCTCAGGATTTTAGTATAACATGAATTCAAAAACCAAAATCAGTGATATAAACATGACTGAAACATATCCTATCTAAACATGACTGAAACAGTAAAACAGTTCCCCAAGTCTAAGTCCTACCACTGAGCCACTGCTCTTCCTACTGCTAGCTACTGCTGCCTACTCTACAGCACTCTCACACAAGGTAAACCCACTGCCAACTGAGCTCTGCTAGCAGCTGCTAGGGCCATGCCAAGGAAATCCAAGTCCAACTCAGGGAGCCAAGTCTCTGCTACTGCTACTCAGGATACCAACCCAATCCAAAACTCCTCTCTTCTCAGGTATCTCTTTACCTGTCAATGGATTCAAACCCAGGATCCCAACCATCACAATACTCAATATATCAAGCAAAACTCTTACTATCAACATTAACCATACTAACTTAAAACCCCACTTAGAAACCTATTCAAAACTCAACCCAGGTAATTAGATGGAACTCATCGAATTTGAATTGCACTCTTGGAGTATTGAATCAGTAACAAAGTGTATCAGTCGACTGTTTCAAAGAACAGTCCTCTCCATACCGAAATTCCACTCCATAATCAATCCATACCCAATCTCACATGTAACCACCTTAGCATTAGCTAATACACATGTATAAATCAAATATGGCAAGTTAACAGTAATTAGATCGAGTTAACAGGAAATCCAATCTCAGGAATTATAAAACTGCAAGTGTATCAGTCAATACTTTAAAAACATCATTTTTCGAATTGAAAACCCCAAATAATTAGTAAATAAAATGTGCAGGCAGGTGTACACATAACATGTGTCATGGGGAGGGTGTTCGTGTCCAACAAGGTGGACACGAACGTGTCCAGAGCAGTAATGGAAGTGTCAGGAACAGTGTAGAATCACTTCCTCGTGTGGCCAGTCCCCGATAGATTGGACACGACACGAAGCATCTGACACTACGTGCACTTGGACACGGGTAGCCCAACTATAGGGCTACCAGGTCGACACAACACGACGTGTCGACGTTGTGTCTACACGCAATAGGAAGGGCGTATCAGAACGCGATCTTCTGCGCGTACTGTGCAGTGTAAATCCAGTACACGTGTCCGTGCTCCCTCGACACGACACGATTCGACACAAAACTTCGGGGGAGGCCTGACAGACATTGCCCCTACCCCCATGTCAAGTTTGAAGTGTCCACGTGTCCTGTGTAGGGAGGAATAAAGGTCGGGTAGCAGGACACTGCACGACAGTGTCGTACAGCGTGTTCGTGTCCAATTTGGACATGGACACGACACAGTTTCGTGCTCAGTCCTAGGGTTTTGTGATCAGCATGATAAGGGCTACAAAAACATGTAATTAGTTTTGAAATTTAACAGCATTCATTTCATTCAAGCATTTCCTCAAACACCTATTCAAATACATCGATACGTGCCCGATACGGACACGAAATGGACACGGATTCCTACCAAACTTGGGCTACACCTAGAGGAACCCTAAATGAATGCATCTATGAAGAAAAATCGTGATTTTAATGGGTGTAGATAGGTTTACCTATTGAGGGCTAGAATCTCAATGTAAAGAGCCTCGATTCGATGTCTTCTTCGATTTCCTCCGGTTCAATCGTCCTCGAACCTTGCTAGCAAGCCCCCACAAGTATCCTCTACTGTTGGGGATGATGGTGCAATTGATTTGACTCAATTTGGGCTCAATTTGGATTAATGGGGAGAGTTTTAGGGAAGAACAAAGTAGGGCTTTTCTAGGGTTTGTAAAAGAGGCCAAGGCTTTGTTAATGTGACTTTATAGGAGGGGGGGTCTTGTGGCTGTTGAAATCAGTAGGGTTAGGGTTTTAGATGAGTGGTTAGGATCACTCCACCAATTTCCAAGGTTTCCTATTGGTTAAGGCTTCTTTTCACAAATATCTCAAAAGTAAAATATCTTTCCTAATAATATCTAGATATTACACTAATGTGATTACTTAATAAAATCCTCTAACTTAGCTTCTAGGGTCATGGTTAACATCTAGATTAGGCTAACTTCTAGGTCAAGTCTCAACAATGTAACTAACACATATTTAATTAATATAATTCACAATTTCACAAAAGTGTCAAAATGACCAAAATGCCCCTAGGCTTAAATGTAGAAATTTGAAATCCTAAACACATGATTAGGTCTCCTTGGTCATGATTAGTCTTCTAGGTCATGCATGACTAAGGTTACACTAGTAAAACACCAATTCCACATTTCACTCAATTAAATAGTTTTAAAATAACTAAAAATCACCAAAAATCATATCATGACTTAAATATCATTATTAAATGATTTAAAATACAAAAGTTCAAAATTACCCTCATTTGGAAAACTGGGTGTTACAGTCCTCCTTCGGAAGATGTCCCGTCTGGGACTGGAAGTACGTCAGATAGCGACGCGGAGAGTCCTTCCCGTCGTATGGCATCAGTGTTTGTGGTTTATACTTAGGAGGATAAACCACTTTGTTCCATTCGAGGGAATAAGATTGGGGAATGCCCATCTTCTGGCGCTCCTCTTGTCTCATCTTGGACTCAAAGCGCTCACGCAAGTCCCTGATCATCTCGACCACGTCTTCCGTGGAGCTGGAAGTCGGGGAAGGTGGTACCATCTGAAGTTGAGCATTTGAGGGCTCCGATGTCTAAGGTGCTTCTCGGTGATCCGTATCCAAGTATACCCGTTGAAGGGGTACGCTTGATTCCCCATTGGCCCCTGGGTCGGGACCGGTAGAAGGTATCTTGGCCAAAGCTGACCGTATCTCAAACACTGCTTGAGTCAGTGTTTGCATAGAGACAGAGAGGGTTTTGAGTCCTCCCTCTAACGTGTCCATACGCTGGACGAGGTCTGGTGGCGGCGCATCAGACTCAGAATCACCTCCAGCTATGTATACTGTCATGACACGGTTGGAAGTGGATGGATTGGTTGAGGCTTCACTCTCGGCCTCACTCTCCTGTAAGGGAGTTGCCTCTCCTGGAGCTTCGTCTTGGCCACCCCCAGCTATGTGATCATTCTTGACGGGAGCATCTGCAAGGGCCTGATTACCCTCAGTTCCGTCTTGAAGGACTTCTTCGACTCTGAGACTCAGATCCGCAGGGGCCAGACTACCCCCAGCTATGTTTTGGAAGACATCTTCGTCCTCGGGAGATTCTTCATCTTCGGGATGCAGATCCACAGGGGCTAGGCGACCCCCAGTTACATCCGGGAGGCTGACTTCGTCCATGGAAGATACCCTCGTCTTTGGAGGGAGGCTCGACAAAGGTCTGACTACCTCCAGCTTCCTCCAAGATCTTCTTCCTCCCCCGAGTGCCTTCGAACACTCCGGAGGACGAGACAGCTATCTTGGTCTTCCTCGGCTGGCTCTTGGACAAGGACGAGGAATTTCCAGTCGCCTTTCGGACTGACGAGGAGTTGGAGATCACGTTGCATGAAGCAACCCTTGGCTCTTCTTTTGTTGACACCTTCTTCCCGAGGCGACAATGTAGAGGTGTCGAAGATTGCAGCCGCTGGAACACTGACTGCCTTGGTGGGACTGTCGCCTTGCAACAGCAGTTGATGGTGACCACAGCACAAGTGTGCCCTGTGAGGGGCGTATCGTGCTTGTCAGTCGACTCTTCTGATCAGCGCTTGTGAGTGATCCCGTTACGCAGATCATTGGAGGAGAGTGCCACCTTCGCACCCCCTTCAGGCGTATGGCAATGTCAAGCGCCGGGGTGGTCAAGTGAATGCTGCGCCCCCTGATCTAACACCAAACAGGCATCCCGATCAGTAGTGGGGGAACAACATTTGAAGTGACTTGAACGGACCTCAGACGCACAACCAGAGAAGGCGCGGGAGTTCAAGACCACTGGACTTGCCTTACTCGACTTGGTTGTGCACGCAATAGATGCGCCCAAGTGAGACAAGGACTTTGAAGGTCGGCTCGTTTCTGGCACAGAAGCACCTGAGTCAACCTTATACAGCTTACCATCAGCAGTGCACATGATTGTGAGCGCATGCTTCTGGCTTGCTGCTGGCATAGCACGCTTGGGGCGCCTGGCCCGGGCTGCCTTGGATTTTTTTGTACCAGTCCGCTGTGGCGCATAGTACTCAGAATCCAAATTCTTTTTGCCATTACAGCGAGTGAGTCTGTCAAAGACAGAGACCTTCTGTGGCGCATCAGAGGTGATACGGGGGGCATTGGCTGCGCCCCTGCTCCGTCGACGCATCTTCCTCGCCTGAGAGGGAGATGGCTGGGGAATGTGGTCAACCGTACGTTTCCTCGAGAGATGCGCTGCACTAGTGGGCGCATCTTGGTTGCTGAGGACATCAGCAGGAAGGGAAGGCTGGATCGGCACATCCCCTTCAGTGGTGGTGCCCGAGGCGTCGACCTTACGCACCCAAACTCGGTGGGTCTTCTTCGGCTTCGGCAGCCGCTTCGAAGGACTCGCACTGCCTTCAGATATGAACTCCTCATACGCATGTTGATTGAGGCGTACCACTAGCGTCTTGTGGGAGGAGCCCACCTTCACGTCGTCGGATTGTGACATAGCTTTCTCGGTGGAGGAGAAAGAGGTCCCCAGCAGAGTCGCCAGCTTGTTTGCCATTAAAATTGTATTATTACAAATTTCAATACAAACAGAACAGTGTTACAATATAGGACTTAGACGTAGTCCTAGGAGTACACTTTTGTTTAATCTGGGTCCCTTGTGCCGATGGAGCGAGTGGTAATACGTTGACTCCGTTGACGATCTGGCGACGGTTATCGGTTCTCTGAAGGTCTGGATTGCTCTGGGTGCTGGAGCTCGCTGAGAGGAGGAAGACGTTGAGTGTCTGTATCTGCCTCTCGGGTGGTACGAAGTCTCTGTCTATGTATGTTGCTCTGTATGTGCGTTGTGTGTGTAAGAAGGAAATGATCCCTCTATTTATAGCTTTACAGGCTGGCTGCTCATGCACGCATATTTAGGATACGCCTGGACGTGGAGACGCCACGTGGTGATTGTTGATGGAGGCGCATGGACGATGCGCCCTGATCGAGGGGTTGAATTCTTCATGCTGCTGTTGTGAGCCAGCACGTAGCAGAGAAGAAGATCTTTCTGTTGCTGAGATCTTGGGTGAGTTGAGTCAAAGGACACGTGTCGTCGACCCATGGCTCGGAGATCTCGGATTTGATGGGGAATGATCTGGTAGGATGCGCCTAGGATTAGGCGCATGAGGAGACCTTGGCTCGTAACCTTTAGGAGTCACGAACCATTTGGGGCGCATGGCTTTTGAGGCGCATACGAGGCTTCAGTAGTGACTTTACTCCTATTTTTGGGGATCAGAGAGAAGTCTGGGGTGCATGGCTTTTGAGGCGCATGCAGAGCTTCAATGAAGACTTTCCTTCTGTCTTTAGGGATCAGTAAAAAGTCTGAGGAGCATGGCTTTTGAGGCACATACAGATTTGGGCGCATGGCTGCGGAGGCGCATGCGAGATGATTGGGTGGCCACGTGGCAGTAACCGTCGGAAGAAAAGTGATGATGATGCTGACATTGGCGACGCTTCATCTTCTGAAAAAGTTGTCAACGGTTCAGACTTCGGAAGGCGTGCTGCCAACTCTGTCAGTTCAGCATTTAATGTTTTTGACATTTGATGGACAGTTGAGTGGGCGCATCGATCGGCGTTCCACTAGGCGTATGGGGACGCATGGGGTGCATCCCCTGTGAGGCGCTTGGTGTTGAAGGGCGCGTCTGTGTGATGCGCTTGATGTTGAAGGGCGCGTCTGTGTGATGCACTTGATGTTGAAGGGCGCGTCTGTGTGATGCGCGGTCTGGACGGCGCATCCGCTTCGTGACACGTCTTTAATGGTGCGACTGTTACGATCTTCGAGTGCTTTGAATAGCCGTTTTAACTTGGCTGAATTTGAAGCGTCCGGTTCATCCATTTAATGTAAATTTATTGTACGGAATTCGGAGAGCCATCCACTTGGCGCATGGGTTTGATTTGCCCGACTTATAAATAATGGCATGGAGAGAGTTTGTTTCTCGTTCTCTCACGTTCTTTCGACATAAATTTGTTCACTCGGATGCATTCTGTTGATGAGATGCTCCCGAGGGTGAAGATGCGACGCAATATCTTCATTGATGCACTTGAAGGTGACTGTTACATCCAAAAGTCTGAGTCGAGGGCTTCCGAGGCAGGCAGAAGGTGCCTGTTGCATCCAAAGATCGGGATGCTCGAGCCTCGTCTCCGTTATTCCGGAAGAGCCGCAGATCGGAATGGCGGTGCTGCGGCTTTGGGGTCTCTTTCTTCCTTCAAAGTGGGTGTTGCCCACTCTGGTTGTGTTGAAAGCTGCTCCTTTGGCCGCCGTTTTGATTACGGTCTTCCTTGGCCTTTGGAGGCTCTTTCGAAGCCTCCCCTGGCCACAGGTTGGCTTGCGGTGCTCCTCTCTTCCTTGGTTTGGGGAGCTCTTCCTCCAGCTAGAGGGTTAATTGCCACCCTCGTTCTGCTCAATAAATGCTTCATTAGTCGAAGCATTCAGACGGCGATGAGCCTGGCTGGAAGAGTGGCACATAATTGGACTGCTGAAGGGATGCACATAACTGAGCTGCTGAAAAGGATGCGCCCTGCTGAGGGCACATGGTGGGATGCGCCTGACTGAGGGCGCATGGTGTCTGCTGCGCTTGTTCAAGAGCGCATGACGATCGCTGCGCATGATGATCGTCGTGCCTGGCTGTAGACTTAGGGTCCTTTCTTTTTGTAGAAGTTCTCCTTTGTACAACCTTTTCTAGACATGTAATAGACTTTTATATGTGATAAAAAGTCCTCTTTCAATGTCTACATTTGTTGTTTGTAAAGTATTTAATCCGAGCTCCCTGGCGCATGTAGTGTCTGGCGCATATGATTTCTGATCGTGAAATTCTATGCTTCTACATAACTGAAATTCAAAAATAGCATCACTTTTGTTTGATAAAAAGTAAACCCAAGTAAAACGAGAGAAATCATCAACAATAACAAAAGCGTAGAGCTTACCGCCAAGACTAGAGACTCTACTAGGACCAAATAAATCCATATGTATCAACTGCAAAGGTTTAGAAATACTTACAGCGTTGATGGATTTAAATATAGACCTATGTGCTTTGTTATTTTCACAGTCAACACATACCATATCTCTCTTGAATGGAATTTCAGGGAGTCCTTTTACCAGCTTCTTAGTGCTCAGTCATGAGATAGTGTCCATATTAGCATGTCCTTGTCTCATATGCCATAGCCAGCTTTCATCTAGATTAGCTACTAGGCATCTTTCTGCATTATTAGTACTCTCCAGAAAAAAACATAAATATTGTCTTCTCTAATCCCTTCATATACGGGATTACCAGATGACATATCATATGGTATATTTTTCTTTTACAAAGTTGATACCATAACCATTATCAGCCAAATGACTTATTCTTAGTAGGTTATGTTTCAATTCTGTAACTAGACAAACGTCTTTTATTACAGGATAAGGAGATATACCAACAGTGCCATTGTTAATGATATCACCTCTCAGATTATTTTGAAGGAGACGTATCCTTCTTTCTTCATCGATAGCGTGGCGAACAAAGATGCATCACCAGTTATGTGCCACGAACATCCGCTATCGAGGATCCACTTGCTTTTAGCATGAGAGGGTTGAGGGTCTACCTACAAACAAGTAGATGAATCCTTTGGTACCAATTTACTGAAGGTCCATATTGATTAGTCTTAGGTCTCTAAAATAAATACGATTGTCAACAAGTTTTCTTGCTAAACAATACTGTATATGTGTCTGTAATGCCCCAGTCCCATAATACGTAGGACTAGAACGTAGACATGCCAGCTGTATTCATATAAGT